>JAQFZG010001691.1:0-19717 GCA_034695465.1 Entomobrya nicoleti
TTTCTTTGTATTTGTTTGCAGACAAGCACGTACACATTATATGAGAATGGGTTGGAACACTGCAAGTGAACGGTTATGAAAAAAGAACATCGCATGTTTGCTGGCAACGTAATTTGAAGCTGAAAATATGTTAGTTATACGATTTGTATTGTTGCAATAAAACTACTAAATAGATGTAGTACAAGCATTTACAAATCTTGCCTAAAAGCAAGCATTTATCATAAAACAGCAGTGAAGCGAGGTTCTTATTTAAGATATTATTTGAAAGGAACACTATCCGGTGACGTGTTTTGGGGATGGGAACAAAATAAGGTATCCAGTGTATACGCATCGTTTGCCTGTTTTTTATTACGTGAGCTGCGGGAGATTGAGAAATTTAGAGACTACTGGGTTTGAGTCTTTCTGAAACTACTGAGTTTGAGTCTTTCTGCGACACTTACGACAAACAAGATTACAGAACATCAATTTAACTTCGCTACAATACCTGAATACTGGAAATAGCTATGCAAATACACTATATCGTGGATATTGTTGTTGCCGTGCTATAAATTTGATTATGGGAAATTTCAAGCATGTCTACTGTCAACTGTATAGAGAATAGTCGACGCTTTTCCTATAACTTTTGACTTATGCGAAATTTAAACCCTCGACATTTTATAACATGGGTATTATTCATAATAAAGATTGCGTGGAACATTTACATGAATAGTTGTATAAACAAACAAGAAGCACTCAAAAAAGCTATGCTTGAAAGAAAGTTTATACAGATGTATAGATATAACAGTACTTCTATGTAAGCCATAGACCAAGTTTCGGCCAGGGTTTAAAATTGAACTTAAAAACGCAATCAGGATACCAAAAGCAATTAAACTAAAATAAAACTGATGTAGCAGCGATTATAACGGTATAACTAAAACGATGCGACACATGATAATGATTAATATTGTTATTGCTAATAAAAAGTATTTCGAATGATATGTCTACTCAAAGAGAACCTTCGAAAGCACGATTAAAATATACACTGTAAACAAGTTAACAATGCCGACTTTGGCTTTTGACTTTGAGAATTGACCTTGGGGTCTGAAAATCAATAGAGGTTTTGCTCTTTACCATGTTGACCCACGTACCGAATTTAAAGGAAATTGGCCAACACGTTTTTAAGTTAGTTTTGGAGCTACACAGACAGATATATAAACGTCAAAATGTCCATTCTGACGCTTCGTTTTAGCTAATTTATAATATTATTAATCGTCTAAATAATTAGATGTCCACGCTTTTATGAAACACTTTAAATATAAACCTGTTTTTGTTTTTAGGAATGCAAAATATCTCAAATTTTCAAACAGATACGATTGGTGAACACGTGTAAATACTTTTGTCAAAATTCAGTGTAAAAGGCGACTAAATAACATTAAAATTGCTTAGTTTGAGACTTTAAGCTATCTTGTGGATGGATTTCATTATATGTCATGTAAAAAGTACATTAGGAGTGTAACCTTTTGTATACTCTCAGCTGTTTTTATTAAAATGCCAAATTTCCCCCATAAACCCGTACGAATCATCATGGAAACTGTTTATGTCGAAGATGCTCCCAGAGATGAAATCAGCCAACCAAGTACAAGTGCTCAACAAACCCAGAATCCCACACAAGTAGACCCTTTACCCAGTGAGATTTTTAAGTGTAGTGACGCGTGGTTGTTTTTTACAATTTGCATAACAGTTGCTGCTGGTCCTTTTCTAATTTTTTTCATAGTTTGGCTGTTAACTCCGACAGAATAAAGCAAATAATTTTTAACCCATTTATTAAAAAAGGAGAGGCTCATTTTATTAATTTTTTATAGAACCGTTTTGTATACCAGTTCAAGTTACTGTGAAGGAAAATTTGTCTAATTCTCACATGAACTGACTAAGAAAATAGCAACGTTCAAAATGGAAACTAGTTTTAGCTAATACGTTCTGAGATATGGAGCACGCCAATCAGAAAGCAGAGCTCAGCCGTCATATACTCTACCACCACCGGTAACTCACCTTGTACACAGAGTGAGTCGTGAAAATAGTGACGGGAAACCAATATGTATAGTTATAACTGTTAAAGTTGTAGCGATTTGTTGTGGTTTCATAACACTCTGGCTGTTAAAGGGAAACGAAAATTAAAGAGAACGAAACTACGTCAAGTGTATCAACTTTTGCTACTTCTGCGCTGTTTAAAAATAAATGTCAAATAAACGCAAGCAATCAGTAAAGTTCAACATTGAAACTGTTATCATTGAAGACGTTCCCAGGGATGTAACCTCCCAACCAAGTGCAAGTTTACAACAAACACAAAGTCTACCAGAAGTAAACCCTTTACCCAGAGAGATTCATGAGTATAATGATGCAAAGGGGAAGATTGTAATTGTCATTATAATAGCTTCACTTTTTATTCATTTATCTGATACACTGGCTGTTAGTTGGGCCAAGATATCGTATATAACTTTTCTCCAAATCGATGAGACAAACACTTGTTAATACGTCAATACTTTTAAGACGTGAACCAACTTAAATAAATGCAAAATTTAAAATGGAGACTTGTTTCACCGAATACGTTCCTAGAATTCCACCACCCCACCCCAATACCAGTGCTCAGCAAACAATTAGCCCGCCACCAGTAACTCACCCTGTATCCAGAGAGGTTCGTGAAAGTAATGACGGGAATTTAATACCTGTGGTCATTGTGTTACTAGCTATAGCGATTTTTTGTAGTTTTATTACCCTCTGGCTGCTAACGTGGAACAAATATAGCAATTGATGCAGTCAAATTGACAACAAGGAGTTGTATTGCGCAGTAATGTAAGCCTTTTAACTAAACACGTACAAAATTGAGTTGGATGGCTCATTGTTGAGAAAAGGAGAATACGCATGTAAAGGATATACTATAATAACCGTAAACGAAATGAATTAAAGGGACTTTTTAAATTATCTAAATTAATAAATTATATTTTAAATTCATCGTTTTTAGATCATCCAGTTTTCAAAATGGAGTTTAGTTGCTGTCCGTTTTGGTCACATTGCGGTCCACTTTGGTTTCATTGCTGTCCGCTGGGGTTTAATTACTGCCCGCTGGGTTTTAATTGCTGTCCGGTGGCATTAAATTGCTGTCCGCTGGGGTTTAATTGCTGCCCGCTGGCATTTAAATGCTGTCCACGGGTTGTGGTCCGCTGGCATTTAAATGCTCTCCGCTTGCTTTACAACCTGTCTTCTGAAGTCCGATAACTACCCCATGCCTGATTTTACGGCAAAAAGAACAGTCATTAACCGGTAATTGAAATTGATCCAAGTAATTTGGAAAGTGACAATTCAATTTTGTGTTAAATATGTATATTTATCACATGGATTATATGTTATGAATTTCAGGGAGATTTACCCATGCGCGACGGATTTGTTCTCTTCAAAAACTATTAGGTGAGTACCCTCCTAACGTTTACATTAGTAGCATTTACAAATATATTCAGAAGTTACATTTGATAAACCATTATATAAACATACGCTAAGTAGAGAATATTTTGCTATGTTCGTGGTGGTAGTCTTATGCAAAAAGTTAAGCAAAATAGCAATGCATTCTATGTATACCACAAGTTCATTGTAAATGCTCGAAAGTCAAAAAAGAGAAAGCTTACTTTGCCCACCATACTAGTTTTCTCTCTGCTAACCAATATGCCTTCCGTTTGACGACCCTGGAGATCTTATAGAAACATTTAACGTAATAAGCGAATACTAGTACTGAAGTTTGCCCAGTAATAAAATTTAGTATATAGCGTACAGCTAGAGGTTTATAGGTAGGCATACAAAAAAAATAACTGAGTAGCAACAACTTTTTTTTCGAAAGCCACAAAGGCTAACGCATGAAGATTTTCGTGCACAATTTTACTAAGCAGCGATGTAAATAACAGGAAGTACATTAATCTTATAAAAATTATAGAATTGACAGTTATATAAAAGTTCTTACAATCGCAACCAGAGACATTTGGCTTTTCTGAATTAAAAGAACTTTCGATTTAAAAATTTCACAAGAAATTTTTGTTCAAATGATAGAATAGTTTGTTTGACGAAGCTCATGTTTCCACTTTTCATATTAAACTTACAGATATCTCTGAAATCATACGTAAACTCTTAAATTGCTTAAGTTTTTAAAAACCTTAGAGAACAAATTTTTGTCAGGGATGGGCAACTAAATGTGTGCAAAGTTTAATAAAAAATATTACCAAGCCCAGATGCAAAAATATAGTATACAAGAAACCAAAAACGAAGAATGAATAAATATTTCCTTACTTCCTTTTGGGCCATCGTAAAAATTTCAAAAGTGAAAGTAAGTAGAATAGCAGTAGCAAGCTAAGAACTATAACAGGAATATAATATTTTACAATTTCATCACGGCACAGTACGTATACTATTCGGTACTTTCTTTATAACAAAACTAAGGCCAGTGGGCTTTACTTTGTAAATGAATGATCATTATATCAGAGGTTAATATAGGCAATTAGTCTTTAATAATCTAATTTCCAAGTAAAAATGTGTACTGAGTTATGCCTGTATACAGACCAACGCAAACTTAGAAAGAGAATTGTGACTACATTCAGAGAATGTCAAGTCACAAATAGTATCAGTACGGGTTTCACTTTAGACTCTGAGGCTTTACTTAACATCAGCGTACGTATAGTTGTCAAATTAAACGATCTAATTTTATCAACCCACACAATTGCCTACTTTTTGCTATAAAGATGCTATCAAGTCTTCTAACATTGAGCAGTTTGTGGTCCAGCTTGGATTATGGCACAACAAAATCTTTAGCTCTGAGCTAGAGACTGGTGAACACAGTTGTAATTTTAGTAGTTGTTACGCTTTTTTGTATTTTTTTCTTAATCTGAATGATCACTTTGGAAAAAAAGTGTTGCGAAAATTTTAATCAGATAAACAGTTCATTACGCTTTTTTGTTTACTAAATTCCTAGGAAATCTGTGGTTAAAATTGAAAGTGTATTTATTAAAAATGACCGATGGTGGGGAAATGTGAAGCGTTACATAGTTCAGTAAAGTGTTACGAAAACCAAAGTAAACTTTCAAAAATATGGGGAAAAACAGCCATAAAAATATTGTTAACACGGGAACTGACATAAGTTACATGGTATTTCGAAATGGAACCTGTATCTACCGAAGACGCTTCCAGAACTGCGACATCCCAAAACAATTCAACTGATGAGCAAACAACCAATTCAGCTACAGCTTGTCACCCTTTACCCACTGACGTTGAGGTTTGCGGGTATAATTATGTGGAGCTAATATTTATGGGTCTGATTTTAGGATTTACAATTTATGGCTCTTTATATAACCGTCTTCATGTGAGTATGAATATGAAAGGACGAAAGTGATGTGGAATATAACATTAACATAACAAAATAAAAATTATGCAGCCGTTTTACATGTAGTGAGTACTTATATATTAATTTTTTATATTACAATTTTAAGTGTTTAGAGCATTTGTTACAATGTCTATATCTCAGTTCCATTGGTACATACTTTCGTATTTGCTAAGAACGTACTTTTTTCTTTAATTCCAGTGACAAAAATACTACTGTAATAACCTGCTTAATTTTCGTGAAGAATCCTTTCAAAAGATTTTTCCCCATAAATACACATAGTTATATTTTTAGCTTACAATTTACAATTGACAAATTCATGTCTTAAAAAAATCTTGTCAATTTGCAGTTTTGAAAAGTCAACACAAAACGTTCGTTAGTTTATTCGAAGGCTTTGACAAGAAATTAGCTAGAATTACTATCAATTACTCTGAGTTGTCTAAAAAATCAAATAACCCCAAAAATCAGTTAAGCTAGAAATGGCAGCCAATATCACTGAAAACGCTCGTAGAAATATAACAACCCAGCTAAATGCAATGAGACAGTATATGACAAACCTACAAGCATTTACAAATGAGTTGATCAGTACGGTTCTTGAGTGGGTTGTCAACAAATGGCTATTCATCGTCTTACCCCTAGTTACAATTATTTTTTTCCTCATTTTGACATTTGGGCTGCTAATTGCCCGAGATTATCTGAAATAGTTTTGTAATCCAATAATAAAGAGACATTGATTAACTTTTTTTATAAATATTGAATATTTTACTGTACACTCGTATAATTCGTAGTGTGTCAGATTAGCTACCTTAGGAAAATATTTAGTTAACTTTAAAGCAGAGAAACTAGCGATGACAGTTTAATTTGGTGCAATTCGGAGTCATCGCAGAATTTCGTCCTGTTTTCTGTTCTGCTATTAAATTCCGGATATTTGGTTTCAACAAAGTAGTCACTTCAGAGCGGGGATATCTGAGACGTTGGCTAGTACATCAATGCTTTTGCATGAAATGTAAGTAACTTTTTGAAATTATTGTGACGTTGATGATATTGATTTTGTTTAGATTTTTAGCATTTAACTACATTAATCACTCATACTAAAACATCAATGGGCATATATAAATATATACATATGCAATTTAATTTAACAAAAGGAACATGATAGTAAATCCACTGAGATTTGTAAAAGCGACTCTTATGGGGATTTTGAGACAAGTCTTTAAAAGCAGCATAGTAAACACACTTTAATTTTGGAACAGAGAAAGTGTAGCAGATTTCAGCAACAGGAAATAACTTCATTATTAATCTCGCAAAACATATATTGGTGCTATTATATGCTTTTCGTATCTTGCCATCTCAAAAGCAAGTCAGAAGCTGACGTCAATCGAATCCTAGTCAAAGTTGAATATTCGCTAAAACATACTCTTAGGAAAGATGCCATTTTCTGACATATTCTTCGCTATAACGCTTAAGATAGTCAGGAGAACACAAGTCACCAAAATTTATGACTGGAAATTGTACTCTGAAAATTAAATTCACTTCATCTAATTTCATATCGGCCTACACACATATGTGCTTTTTCTTTAAACGCGGGTATTTATGTTGCGTAAACATTATAATTTGCTTGTCAGCCAGTGGGTTATTCAGCAATCAAATTTCAAATTATACATAGCTTCCCTTAGTGTGGAAAATATCCAAAGCTTCAAATTTCAGTAAAGCAATGTTGATGTGGTAAAAAGTGATGGAAGCATTATGTATATATTTTAGGGCGATTGAATGAAATAACGTACGAAGAGAAAGATTATGCATGGAAACATCACAACTTTGCTGAAATAAAGGATTAGGCTGAAACCAATACAAATTTAGATTTTCGCATAAAAAACGATTGTCGAATAACATTAAATGGGTGAATGATACATTTGTTTTTAGTGAAAATCGGTTATCTACTTATCTAACTTTAGAAACTTATCTGCTTATTAAGAAAGGGTAGAGACTTTAAAGCGTGAACAGCGAAACGTTGGCTATTACAGCAATGCTAACAAAATATGAAATGACTTCGGCAACCATGTAAGAATTTTTAAAACTAATTGAGTTGCTAATTTATTGAAATTACTGTGATGACATTGATTTGGGAGAATCTTTATGCTAGATTAAATATATTCATTTTAACTAATAATACAAACGAAGCAATAAAATTTACCTCAGTAAAAAATATGAATCAATAGCAACAAGACAGCGAGCAAACTGCAAAAAATGTAACCGTGGGCATCAATGCAGCATCAAAGATGTAACCATGATACATGAAACATGATAGATAACATTTATGTATACTGATATTTGTAGTGAAGGCTATTTCGGAGAATCTTGAGACATTTGAGGCAGCATAAGTTGTATCTGTGTAAGACTCATAGGTTTTACTTACAGGAAATAATTATATTATTAGCCATCTCATCAACATAATGATGTCACAATGTTGGCCATTTTCTTTACATGTCATCTCCTAAACAATTCAGAGCCATAAGACGGCAATTGAATTCAAATCAAAATTGACCATTCCCTGGCAAAACTGTCAGCAAAAAGATGTTAATTTTGCACGTAGTCAAGCTATACATGGCTTTCTCAAAGCCGCGATTGGAAAATATCGCAGATTTTTTGACAGTATAGCAATTGTGCTGCGGGCAATTATGGCACAAGAACTTTTAGGGTGCCAAGTGAAATATTATGTATGGGAACATGAGGAATAGACTGAACTAAATGCACAATTAGATTTACTCCTAGTTGTGAAAGTGGTTGTGAGCACTTATGAATCGTCAGTTGAACAACTAGCTTGTAACCGTAAAAGTTATGTGGTAATACAAGGTTCACATCACATCTAATTGTAAGATGTTTTTCAAGCAAGCACTGATTTTATGATATGAGCTCCCGGAATAATGGATAAGCCAACGCGAGAGAATACAGATTAGGTAATCGTTTTAGAAATTGATTTTCATGCAAAGCCTGAGTTCGGTTCGGATTTTCCCTAAATTAGGTTACCAGAACGGATTTGTTTACGAGCGGGTTTTTAATATAAGTTCATGTAAAACTATTGCAGAGTGCTCCAACATTGCTTGGGTGGGTACTCAGTAAATCAATTACCATATACGTTCACCTTATTCACCTTATCTCATTTTCCAAATTATTACTCCTTTTTGTCATCTTAGAAATTGGAATATTTGAACTGTCAGCTTAGTACTGTTGAGTGTATGAACAATATATGTTGCTTTTATTTTTAAAATTATTCGCAAAACGGACGAGTGACAGGGAACTTGGTACCCACATTTCTATCATAGAAACCACAAAAGTTTAAATGTAAAAATTTAAAGAAAATTATGAGTAAATTACAAGGAATTTCTTTTGTAGCAGATACTGCTGATTCCATGAAGCCTAAAGCACAAACCTGAATATGTTTAATCCTCCATTGTTAACCATAAACCATTGTTTATGTTATACACGTCCACTTTGTTACACTAACATTTAGGCCTTGCATTAGAACAATAATGGTTTAGTTCAAAATTTTATGAACTTAACAGATTGTTTTTGTTGAAATTACAGGTTGATTCAACATTTATCAAAAATACACACTCCGTTAACAATATGGTAAGTGAATTCTTGAGGTACAAGTATACATGCAATTATGTAGGCTACTAATAATTACTGCATTATTTCATAATATGTATGTATATATACCCCAATTATTTACTTAAGGTTTCATCATGGTGGACGTATACATTTTAAGGTGGATAATAATATATGCCCTTCATAAACTCCCAACCAGTTCCATGGCTTTAAGGACACTTATTCAGTGTTCACTAAATTGATCCATATTACTAAGTAAGTACACTAATTTGTTTATTTAATTCTCCCCGTATCTGTATTGTGCCTATTGCTTAAGTCGAAAGGATATCAACTTTCCTGAAACTGTAAAAACTATTTAAACGGAAGCCAGACATCATGGCAATGTCAGAATATATGCACAATCTGATCTCATAACTACAAAAAGCTCAATAACGGAATACAAGTTATGAAATATAAATCACGTAGTAGAATTACCATCATACATGTGGAACGTTTTTTTCATCAATATAATGCATAAAACTTTAAAACAGCAATCGCGAGAAAGTAACGTTCACATTTTAGAACATCATTGTTTGTAACCAAGGAAGCTCGCTACGAAATACACAAATATGTTATTGAATATGCCCGTATGTGCAAAGATTCCAATACAACTTGGTTAGCCATCCAACAAACAAAAAATAATACTGAGCCTCTAAAATTGAAACGGAAAAAAGTATGCGAAGAATAGCACCTTCATGTATAAAAGTATAGCGCTTTGATGAAAACAGAAAAAAAACATATCTTTCTGATCTGTTTCAAGAACTGACAAATAACCCAACAAATTGAGGAAACCTCAAAATGGCAGCTTTTTTAACTGATGAGCCTCCTATAAATGTAAAGTACCAGCCGAACGCAAGCAGTCATCATACAGCAAACTCTTCACAAGCAATTCCCTTTTTGCCCACTGAAGTTCGAGACAACAGCGAAAGCAAACAGTCATCGATAATCCTCATATTGCTGGCTACAGCCCTATTCTTAGTTTTTATGACGTTCTGGATGCTGATTTCACAAAACACACGTGAATAGTTAAACAAATGTATATTATACAAACTACGAAGTTCAACCTACTTTCGGGCTGAGGTAGAAATCAATCAAGTCCAGTAGCCCTGACATTCAGTAAACTTCAAAATGGAACCGAGTTTTACCGGCAACGTTTCAAGAACTGAAGCAATCCCACCCAATACAACTGTTGACCAAAGGAACAGCCCTTCACCAGAAATTTCCACTTCACTATCCAATGAGGTTTGTGTGTGTTGTGACGATACAGTGTTTACACTTTGTACTCTGGTATCTGCAGCTTTTGCTTTAGGCTTCATCTTACTCTGTCTGATAATTTGGGGAAAGTATCTCGACTAAATTTTGAAAACCAGATTTAGAAAGACATCAATTTTCTACCCTTTGTAGAGAGAAGAAACTAAAACTCGATAAAGTACCCTGTAAAGAAAACTATGAGCTAATTTAAAAAGGATAAACTTCAGTGCTTGGATATTGAAACGCTGGCTTGTGTCACAATAAAACTGATCGGGCATCAATGTAAGTATTTTCTTGACACTGATTATTTTGTTAATGTATTTTATTAAATAATGTGAAGGTTTTGGTAGGAGGGGCTTTCCACCAGTATCATAAAACGACAACAAGTAAAAAGGCACGAAAGGTTTAAATATATTCATTTACACAGCATAAAAGATATAACGGAAACATAACAACAATTGTAAATACTTTATGTGTAGTGAAGACTATTTGGGGTAACTCGAGATTTTATAGGCAGCCTACCTTACAAAAGTGAAAGAATGGTAGATTTTAGATACGGAAAATAATTCTATTATTTATTATATGCCAGCAATATAGTGACGCTAAGCTGGCTGTTTTCGTAATATGCCATTTCAAAAACAAGTCAGAAGCACAAAATGACAATTGAATTTTAGCCGAATTCGAATATTCTCTAGAAACATTGTCATGAAAGATGTTCATTTTGAACATATTCTGTGTTCTAGATCTTAGATACTCAAAATTGGAGTTCGAGTTCCTTGCTGAAAATTTGATTTACTTGACATATTTTCAGATATGCTTACATATGTGCTCGTTCATAAATTCACTTGTTTTAAAACCTGGTTTACTTTCTATTGTGCAACTTTGGTTGTGTTAGATACTTTTAGTGGCACATCAATTGGTTTTATGGCGTGGTAGCTGTAAAATCAAATTTCAAACTATACGAAGCTTTCTCTAGGCAGTAATTTAATGTACGGAAAATACCAGCGGCCTTTTGGCAGTATAGTATCTATTCTGTGGGAACTTTTGACATAAGCATTTATATGTTTTAGGAAATTGGAATAATATGATGTACGAAGAAAAACATCACATGCCTGCTAGAACTGAGGAATAGACAGAAGCGACAAACATTCAGATTTTCTTCCAATTGTGGCGAAATTGGACGTAGCCATTAAAAACCACTTACGACTTTTTATGTTATCCAATTAGCTTTTTACCATAAATTCATCGATCTTATTTAAGTTTTATTCTAGCAAGTTTCCAACATAGCTCCATGCATGCACTATTGAGTAAAGGAAAAAAACAGGTAATCATTCTAGGAATGGGGGTTTGAAGTCGAGCTTGAATTTTTAGGCGAGAACAAAACTTTGTGTATGTTCATAGTCAGATTCTTCTTCGGTGATGCAAATGGATTTTCATTTTAGCGAAAGTAAAATATAAAATCACTAAAATATTTTTAAGGGCTCATATTAAATTATAAATCTTTAGTAAGCTTCTGATTCCTACTTTAGTACACATTTTTATCAAATAAATGACATTTGACTAATTGCGGTTTGATAATTATATGTCAATTTTACAGTTTTATAAAGACTAGTAAAGAAGTTCAACAGTTTATTTTTAGGATATGACCAGAGATTAGATATATTTAGTATAACCTTTTGCTCTGAATTGTTACAAAAATACTAAATAACTACAATTTTTACTTAACCCCTAAATGGCATCCATTTTTACTGAAGATGACTGTAGAAATTTAGCATACCAACTAAATGCAATGAGAGAGAATAGAACAAACTTACCACCGGTAACAAACCAATTGCCATTTGGGATTCGTGAGTGCTTTAACTACAAAAGCGTATTTATAATCATCTTGGTGCTAGTTGAAGTTCTTTCTTTCCTTTTCTTGACATTCTGGCTGATGTTTGCGCAAGTCTTTGAAATAATTTTGGAAAATTAAATTTTATTTCAAACCCGTAAATTCATCAACCCCTTTAGACAGGGTTGCTATTTTAGGAAAAAGTTAGTTTAATTTAATACAGGGAAACATGTAGTGTTACTTTATGCAGTAAATTCAACGCTGATGATGTCCCTAGTTTCAATTGTTCAATTGGCTTGATGCCCAGCCAAGCTTGAAGAAGAACCCAACCTGTTTGAATTAAGCAGAGCTACTCTGAACCATATCGGATGTTACCGTTGAACGAGTTTTCATCCTGCCCAGTTTCAGCAAGCCGTAGAGACACATACACATAGATATGTATTCCTCCAGTTTAAAAATAGGTAAGCATCGAAAACATTTATCAAAGTTTTGGTGAAATTTATTTATTTAATGTCTAATTAGTGGCGTCATATAACAAATAAACTTAAACGAGACAACTACATATAACACTTTTGTTTCTGCATAATTTGTAAGGACACCATAAAACTTTTTCAAAAAAAAATCCCTTCTATTTTTCCCGTACGAAACTGAGTGGAATAGCTGACAGATGAAGAAGAAATAAAAGGATAGAGAGAAAGCAGTGAAAGTAAATACATTTATATTTGTTAATTTACACATACATCCTTGCTTCCAACACCATATATGTTAAATTTTAACTCTACACAAATTTAACATAGCATTGTTTTTGAAGCAGTTGGATTCATTACTTTATCAACCATTGACCCCTGTACAACAATTGGGCAAGTGAATTCTTGGGGTACATGTATGTAAGTAATTACTTATGTTGGACACCAATATTTGGTCATAATTATCATGTCTAAGTTTTTGCTTAAGTTTTCATGGTGGTGGGAGTTTACATAATACGTTGCACATTAAATTCTACTTCCCTCTGCTCTATGAAATGGGGACCACCAAATCTATCCAAAATATTATGTGAGTAAAATTATTTATATATTTGCTTTATTCTTCCAGTGCTTGTATGGTTCCCATTGCTGAAAACTGAAATATGTATATATTTGACTTGATGCAAGTGATATTTACAAAGTTAAACAAAGCACACAAGTCCGCATCGAATGAAACATGGGTGTAATGATAGGAAAATTTGATTAAGTAGGCAGTTTGGAACACATTAATTACGAGTTTAGCTTTTATTTCTGGGTCAGTTGGGAAAGTGCCATGGTTAGGAAATTATTTCGTCGCTCAAACTCTCGCTATACTCAAACATATAAATTATAATATTTATCATCAGAACGTTCCGCATTCAATGTACTACTTATTACGACTATTTTATGAAATGTACATTCATGCAAATCAGTACAAGATATAGTTTATTTGCTTTCGTGTCTACAAATCGAGCAGTTTGTAGGAATTGGTACATTCTAGCTTTTAGCATCAGTGGTACCAAAATATGCAATATAAAACTTTGGCGAAAAACTCTTTCCTATTCGAACATTTTAACGAGACTTTAATAATTAATCTGTGACTCATTTTCACTTTGAGCTGTCTACGCTTGTCGACATGAATACTTATTTTTAAAGAATAATAAACATTTATAATTTATTATGTAGGTGCATCACTTACAGATATGTTGCTTACCAGGACAAATAAATATAGACTAGAAATATGTTGTACAACAGTACTTAAGTTCCACAACATTTCACTTTTATCTAAATAATGTTGTATTAAATATGTCGACAAGAATAATAAACATAATAATGAATAATGTTGTTCACATCTTTAAACTGTGTTCAGCTCTTAAGTACAATCTAGATATTCTATTTTTATAAATTCAATCTTTATGTCAATCCTGCTTTGAAAAACCTACCAAACGGATAAAAAATCATGTTTTCATTTTGTTTGAAGTGAAGAAATAAAGTTCATTTTGATCAGACAAGAGCACTTTCGGTATATACACATATATTACACACATCAAACTCTCCAAAAAAACGACACTCAACTTTAAATGAGAAGCACAACGAATCTAATTACATGTCTGTCCTTTTGCTATATGGTAAAAACCCTAGAAAACAGATTTAAATGTAAAATATATATGCTTCAGCTGACATATGGTGCTTTCACTGAAAAAAGATTAAATGATAAAAATAAAACGAGGCATCCATTTTGATACATAATAGCCGTTATGACTTGTATGTACCATCAGTCTCAGAACAAAAATCTACATATATAAATATGTGTATGTATATGAACACTATAATTAAAAGAAAAACAGTATTTTACCATAACTAGCTTTTGGGAGGAAACATCGCTTAAAATAACAAAATACTTCAAAGAGTTTGTCAAGTGGATTATTAAAATGCGGGCTGGGGTACATTTGCTTTAAAGTCAATCCTGCATTCAATATGTTTGCGGATTAAACCAATTAGCTGCTCGAATGAATACCCCATTCTTAATCATCTTACTTTTTTCCCTTGAACTCATACTTGCAGTCCTTTCAGCTTGGAATAAAAGCAAAACAGCAATGCCAGGGGAAAAGTAGTATCCTTAAATCCAACATCACGAAACTTCATACACATTCGTTGTAAAAAACGACACAATAATACAAGCCCAGCAAAAACAGCTTGTCATTTATTCCATCCAAATATTCATTAAAGGAAATTTGCAGTAGTTGTCCAGATCTATACTCTTCAGTTGTAGTCTATCTTTTGAGTGTTACGGAAGCTTGACAAAAAAATTCAACTTTTTCGGCATAAATTCTACAAACGAATTTTAAAAAGCGTTTGCTAGCATATTACAGTAACACACAATGGCAATTCTAACTTCCACTGATGACGTTTCTGAAATTAGAACATCGCAACAATGCACAAATGTGCATCGTATATTAAACTTATCACAATTAGATTACCATATCTGCAATAAAATGTGCCATCTTAGCAATTTTGTTTTCGTATTTTCGGGATGTTTGCTAATTACTTTGGTCATACTAATAACTATACTGGTTAGTTTGCTGCTACTTTGGATCAGAGATAAGGAAAACTACCTCATGTCCAATTAAGTGACGTTGTGTATTGTTTTAAAAGTTCAATAATGTAAATGGATTCAGCCCTGGTTTAATCTCTGCAGTTAGCCTATTTGACACAAAAAGACACAAAAAGTGAAAGTAGAGAAAGCACACGACAGAAGTCGGCTTTTTAGCTAGTGAATTGCTTACTCATTTATGTACTTATGGCATGAAAAAAAGCGCAGCTTACATGTTACTGCAACAAACAAGTTAGCTTAACATTTTGAATTAATACGTAACGAATTTAATTCATGTTTTCAGGTTTCACCAAGACGTCATGACTATTCTGGGGAACCCTTACATCATCTAATCGTGTCGTGAGACTACCTGTTGAATTCTCGAGTTTTAAACTTGGCCGACCACGACCAGTTTAGTTATGTGCAAACTTCATGTAATTTGAATACCCTTTTTACATGGTTCACTATAATCTACAGGTTTCTCAAGAGCGATAATAATTCCAAAGTCATTTGTAAATAGTTGTTAAAAAATTTACCTGTTACTGTAACTATGTAAGTTTAATTGTTGCAAAGCATCGTATCATTTTTATTTATTTAATTGGACTATATTTTCAAATAATTATTCAGTTTTCGACTAAACTCAATTTTTCATTCGAGAATGCTGTATATAATCATATTTGACATAAACCTGTTTCGCAATGCAAACAGACAATGGATGTAATTTTAAAAAAACACAGGGGATGATTTAAGAGGCACCTTTTATTTTTCCCAAAAGTTATTTAATAAATATGTTCATTATAAATGTTAAACTTTAAATACTTAAAATCTTATACATATTTGTAGAAGTAAGATCCCGGGACATAAAATCCAGTACTTTAAGCTACATGATATATACATGTATCCAATGTAGATAGCCAAATACGCACAAAACTAATTTTAATTCACAGATCATATCTGTATATACACCTAAATAGAAATAAAGATTAGCCAGTGAACAAGTAGACTTAGAGTTTATATATAAAAATATAATGTTATATTTAACATGAAAAAATTACTGTTCCAATGAATGTTAGTTTGAATAAGTGTTAGCTCATAACCCACTCTATTTTGAGTAACAAAATTCATCCCAATATTTCTGTTAATAATATTCATGGATACAAAGATATGTTTATTTGCTCCTAAATTGTCTCTAAAAAATGCGAGCATATGAAAGTAGTTCATTACAAAAACGTATTTAAATATTCACATTATTTACGTATCTTGCCTTTACTCCCACATTTGCAAAAACTGAACTTATTGCATTCTTAATTGTTCGACAGAAAGCTTGGAAAGAATGCTTTACTGATTGACTTTAATGAGCAAATGTAATAATAAATGTAACTTGTTCAATAGGCTTAGGTAAAAACTATAATTTAATTATTATCTCTTTAAAACATAACAATATATTCGTAAAAACATTTGGTCTTGCAAAATAAAAATGCTTTTTATGAGTAAAACAAACTAAAATATAGGATTATTATTCAAAATATTACATTCTAAAATATAAGGTTTTGCTAACTTATCTGGACTTTAAGGTTTAACAAATAGTTTTTTTTTGTAGACTACAATGTTTAGTTATTTTGTTAGAAAGTTAAATTAAACATGATTTTTTGTAAGTTACATATTCATTTGGGCTTGTACAGAGTGGAAATAGGTTCCCTATTTGGTAGTTTTGTTTTTTGTATAAAAAATATTAAATATGTTTGTTAGCCATTGAAACATACAAACTCTAATATAATTTATATTTGTTTTATTGTAATTTTGTTTTGATATTTTAGAGTTCAAATACTGTAAAATCGTAATAAAATTCTTTTAATTTAATTACTTATTTTACATCTTGAAAATAAAATAATTTCATGCGAATTTGTTTCTGGTTTCCACCAAAAAGAACCTATTTGCAAGCATATCTAGCATTCACATATTTCCAAACAAGTTCTCTTTCCTTTCAGAATTAATTAAACATCACTTTACAAAAAATATTGTATTAAGGAAATGTTATTATGCAATCAATAATAATATCAAAACAAGCTTTTAAAAATATAATTGTGGTTGAAACCGTCACAAAATAATACCTCCCAACGTAAAGTTTCAAACTTGAGCAGCTCATAAGTATCCTTCTAAAATCTTTCTGTCGTGTTAAAGACCTATAAAACATACAGAATTCATCAATATTAATCAAACACCTAATTTAAATAATAACCAAAAAAAAATTACCATGAACAAATGAAGGAACTTCCAAGATCGTACACCTCTGCAGTTATATTCATTGTAACAAATGCAGCAACACAACAATCGATAATGCTCACAGGATACGTTAAAATCCCCGGAAACTCGTCCACAAACAGATGATTCATACTTCTGACCAAAACATACCCAGTGGGTATCATCCCAGTAGACATTGCAATTTTCAAAAAGGGAATGCCCATCGAAGATATGCAATTATTCAAAAGTTTTGTCAGCACTTGGATCACCCTATATGTTTCAATCGCATTTTCTGGTAGGCGAAGTTCCTCAGTGGTGTAGTCACTATCATTATGTTGGCTATAGAAAGTTTTTTTTTTGCAAATTTAGCAAACCATTGGAAATAATTTTGAAATATTAAATTAAACATTTTTACTTACTGTGTTTCCGTCAACCAAAAGTTGAGAGTATTGCTATGAGCCACAATAATCCAGCAAATAAGTACATACGCCGTGATCACTTGACCAACAACAAGCATAAACTCATGTAGTGCACCGGGTATTAACCAATACCATGGTTTCGGACTGATATATGAAAACAAATACCATGGTTGCTCGGCCATCAGAAGAAAAAAAGTAATTGAGATACAAACTTGTGCAAAATTTGTTAAAATTGCTTCATTTATTACAAAACGACCTCCGTCCTTATGATCGTCCAAGTGTATTACGTATTTGTTAACATAGTCATGATTAAATTGCATTAGTGTGTTTATGTACTCCCTTACCTAAAAATATACAAAAAAAATCTTTAATTGTTATAAACGCAGCCATACTTTAAAATTTTAAAACTTACCGGCTCCTTATAATAAAACAAGTAAAGTTTAAACATCAAATTATAGCTGTACCAAAGCGTACTAAATGACGATTGAAAGGCGGATCTGTACGTTTTCGCATTTTTCACCGCATTCGTAAAGGAGTTGACCTGGAACACGAATAGCAGTATAGTTTGAACGGTTAAGAAAAACCAAACAATCCACCATAGTTTTTCGAGTGTGGATCCCCATCTCTCTAGAACATAAGCTTTATTATTCCATCTCCATGGAAACGACCCGGTGGCAGCTCCCAACCAAATGATTTGTCTAAAGCGTGTCATAGAAGCTTTATCGAGAAAATATTCTCTTTCGTTGAAACCTTTTTTGTCTAAACTTTTTCCACTTGCAGAACTATTTGCCGTGCTAATCCTTTTGCCAAATATCCAGTTACTGTTTCCTGTTTCTAGATCGTTTGATGGATCACTGTGGAAATTGGGATTCCGAGTTACTCTATTTCGAGATATTGAACTAGCTGCTTCTCGTCGATAATCCCGCATATTTGTAGTGTTAAACTGCAAACGGGTGTCACTATCTGTGTGCATTGAAAAGACGGTACTAAAAGGTCGGGATTTTTCCGAATCCTTATCGTGGTTTGCAAATAACTCTTTTCCAGTGAATAGGTCATTTTGTTCTTGATACGTCACCTGAGAAAGCCCATTTACCTGTAAAAAAATCCATCATATATTGAGAACAAGTAGACTAGACCAGTCTGGTAAAATCGAATCAAAAATACTTACTTTCGTTAGGTTTCGTTTCTTTCGTTTTTTTCAAAGTTCCGGCTTGCTGCATTTTTCTAATTTAAATTCACAATTGGACGATTTTTTAATAAGATGTTGTCTTGCGTAAGCTTAGAACCTTCTGGACGAAATGACTTGATTGATCAGCCAACTCGTTTTTTTTTGTTTAAAGCTGAAATAATATATGAAACAAGATTAAGCATAGTAGCCTAACTAAATGTCTGCTTACATAATTGTTCCTTCTAAAAGCGTTCTCTTGTCATGCAAGTTTAATTATCTGATGAAACGATCGCGTAACTTGTACCAAATGCGAATAAACAGAGTCGAATTAAAGTGATAGCTGCTGTTTAATTTACTCGTAGGATTTTTTTTTCACGTGTTGAAGTTGACAAAGATTGAAGTTTAAGTAGACAATATTGGGTAATTTTTCCTGAGTTAAATACGCCCAAAGCCGATAACTTTATAATTTTTTAATTAGATCAATCAGATTTTTAAAGTGAGCGAAAGTAACATTTCACTCAAATATAGTTTAATGGACATGTTATGTTCGTCGTTTTTGAGTGAGAAGCTCTCAACTGATGTCTGGAAAGTAGGGTTTATTACGTAGCTGAAAGCGAAGCGTCAGCAAGTATTGACTTTAGCATGTTTGTCCGTCCGTCCGTCTGTCCGTC
>JAQFZG010001692.1:0-19716 GCA_034695465.1 Entomobrya nicoleti
ATTTGACCATCATGCAAATTGACCAAAAATTCCATTTGCCCAAAATGTTATTTGACTACTAAAATTTGACTAAAATGCCATTTGCCTACTTTTTTTTGACAATCGCCCCTAAGACCTTTTCTCATCCGAGTTTTAATTAATAAATGAATAAATATGCTCTTATCTAACGCAGAACTATTAAAAATGCCGATGCATATTAAAACCATTGCGTAATTTCCATACTCGTTAACAATTTTTTAGCATCGACGATTAGTAGCAAATTGACTTAGTAAGTTTTAACATACAGCACGTTTACATTTCCTCTATTTAAAATACGGGAAAATGGCAAATATTCTGGTAATTTTGGAAAATAATCTGAAAATTTCCAGTCGTTTTCATAATATTCCTTTGGAGTGAAACACCCCAATCATATCAACATATTCCGATAAATTATTGCGATCACCAACGAAACGTTCTTCTAGTATCTTCTTGCATACAAAGTCATTTGTTTCCAGGACCACCGTCCTCTTGATAATTTTTCAAATTCTTTATAAATCATCTGTACAAAACAAGTCGAATCCTCAAGAGGCTGTTATAAATATGGCAGTGATTGGAATTCTTGTGCAATGCACATTTTATCTTCAGTTTTGCAAAGCAAAATCATCCGAGTTAGCTACCTTTCTGAACGCACTTATCCAATTTGACAAATTGTATCCAAAACGAGCAAAGAAATTTTCTGAAATGACACTTCAAGATGTACTAGGCATTGTTATCCTATAGCTTGCACCCGTAACACAAGTTGTAGTTCCACTTGGAGTTGTATTTGGCTTGCACTTGATGAACCCTTTTAAAGCCTCTTTGGCTGGATATTGGCTGATTTCCAATGCAAGTAGCTCTGATAGAGAGACTTACCAAAGAGTCACCGCAATCGGAATAAAATTAGTTGTGTTGATCTATAACTACTGGATTTGGAATTTTCTACTGACCATTGCACTATTCGTTGTTATAATATTGCATTATTTATGCGTAACAACGTTACTCGGCAACTTTGAAACGTAAGTTTTTGGCTTTTAAAAATACAAATGTTGGGCAAACATAAATGTTACTTTTAAAATATTTCAGCTTTTTGAAGCACTGCTCTACCCGAAATATTAAAATCGAAAATGTGCAAAATCTAGCATACAACAGAGCAGCTATTTTAAGGCATATTCAATTCCTACTCGCGATATTCAACGGATTTCACAAAGGACCATTAATTCTTTTCATTATAACCGGATCAGTTGTTGTATTGACTAGTACCAAATGGGTCCTGGATTCGAATCCTGGTGGCGGCACGGGTTTTTTCCTCCCCTCAACATCAGCAGAGTGTTTTTCCTGTGTCTCTAGTGAAGGCCCGTCGCGGATTTCGGTCCATAATTAAGATTATTCAATTACTTATAATTAAAATTGTGAAGGATTGTTGAGCACGTAGGCTGGCAGCCGGTAGGCGCTATTAAAAGGTCTTGTGGCAATCTGAGTAAGGAAAATTAGGAACTTGACAAAAACGAGAACTTCAATAATACCATGTGTAAAAATTGCCTCTCAAAATGTTTGAATGAAATAAAAAAGCGATTATATTAAGCGCTTTTGCATTGGCAACCCTTGTGAAAAGCTCAAATTTAGAGTTGGTCTTCTTGCTGTCCTTAATAGTCGCTACAGTAGACTGCTATTTGATCATTGTGGTAATGCTAGGGCAAATGGCTACACTATACGCAAAATCAGAACAAGCTTTTAATGACATCAAATGGAAAACCAATTCTGGTGTTCCAATTAGGATAAGAAAATGGGAATTGAGGTTTTACAGGTCATGTGCTCCGTTAAAGATTTCCCTAGGCTCTGGGCACTTTTTGGATGCGTCTACGCCATTAGTTTGTCTTCAGCAATCAATGGACCTAAGTGTTAATGCTTTGCTACTGAGCTAAAAAGATTGCGTTGAAATGCACTCCTTGTAATCATAATAAAATAGTTGTATACTCGACATTTGACGATTAGAATTTTAACTCATTATTGTGTTATTTAGGCTAAGCACTGCTGTTAAGCTACTTTACAGTTACACGAGTCCCAAATTTCATAAAAAGTTGTAATTCAAATTAAAAACATTAAAAAGGACATTTTGTTTTTATGTGTTAATGTATTGAAATATTAACATTGATTTAAGCTTTTTATTGAACAATTGTAAATATATATGTAGATATATTCGAGTATTCGTATATATTTTGACGTTTGACAGAATGCTGTCAGATTGATATTTGATTTTAGCGTCGTAAATTTTCATCGATATAATTTTCGACATGAGCGAATTTAAAACGATTAAGGTGTATTGCAACAATAATATAATGAAATAATGAAATATCTTTCTCCAAAAGATCTCGTGTGTACTGTAGCAGTTTATTTATGGGAATGCTAGTGAATAAGCTTTTGGCGTCATATGAAATTAAGATTTCACCCGATTTGATGTTCCTTTTTCGCGTCTTGTCAACGAATTCTCCACTATTCCGTACTGAAAAATTATTTCCTACAATTGGTTTTAATATTCCATGGAGGTACTTGCTGAGCTTTTGCGTGGGAGAGTTGTAGGATGAAACAATAGGTCGTAAAGGTACATCTTGTTTGTGTATTTTCGGAGCTCCATATAAAACTGGCGTTCATTCCATAGGTATACCACTAACAGTCACATGAAATTCGGGGAAAATTCTAAGAAACTGGTTGGTTTCACTTGTCAGTTTAGCTTCTACTTCGTTTTCCCTGTCCATTTTGGTGTAGGCGGATGATGTAAAATTATTTCTTTAAATTTAATTCATATTCAAAAATATTCTTCAGAAAATAAAAATGTTAAAAATTAATTAAATATTTTACAAAATAATAAATCTTTCCCGATTCCACTTACATTTTGATTTTTCGGGAAAATGGATTTAATTTTTGGTATTTCTATGGCACTGCTGTTTAGTTGGATGATGTATTGTATTAAATAGTGTGAAAAAGTGTGTTTTTATCAGCTGATCAAATAGTCTGATGTTTGATAAGCACCGAAGTCTGATTGTCGATGCTCGACCCTAAAATT
Source organism: Entomobrya nicoleti (assembly GCA_034695465.1). NCBI lineage: Eukaryota > Metazoa > Arthropoda > Collembola > Entomobryomorpha > Entomobryidae > Entomobrya > Entomobrya nicoleti. Next base: position 3,080 of record JAQFZG010001692.1, read on the forward strand.
GTAGTTCTTTTCATCATCACAATGTTGAATGAATGGAACTGCGATTGCTGTGTTTTGCACTTCTGATAGCATGAAAGTTCCCGTTTTTATTTGGCAAGTGAAAGACGGCTAACCTACTTCCAGTACATGTATGCAAAATTATATGTACGTGACTGATATGCACTATCAATATCTTTTTACATACGCACATATTGTGGAAGATGACGTGTCGCTAATAAAATGTATTTTTACTAAAGTTGATATACTGATTTTTCAGTTTGGGTATGAATTGTCAGCATGTATACTATTTTTGCATGGTTTTAGTACCGTTCAAATATAAAATGCATATGATTATGTTAGTTGACACAGATTCCAGTGGTATATCGATTTTATGTTCTAAGAATATTGCATACAAATTTCATACACACACAATGTCGTTGGACATAAAACTTTCCCTAGTTCAAAAGAATAGTGTTCGAAATTGATTAGACTGAATGAGTCTTTTCCTAGCACTTTCCCTACGGCAAGGAACGGTGCGGTGTCACTTTCCTCACGACAGAGTACCGTGATTAATGACAGCCACGGCAGGTTTTAAATGCTACAATTAAATAAACCTCACGAGAGAAGAAAACAATTTAATTATAGTTAAAAATAACAATTATCTTTATTCCCATAAAATTACAAAGAATAAATTCCCTGATCACATCACGATCAGTTACAGAAAATCTACTCTTCTACTACTAAAAAACTATACTAAAAAAGGTAATGCGTGTCACAGCAATTTCACCGCTGTCGTTCAGCTTTCCTCCGAAACAGGGTGAAACTTGTCTGCTTCTCCACCGCCTTCCGCATCCTAAAAACACACACACGCACGCATTTCCACAAATCAAATCTTGTGACTTATGGGATTTCTTGGGGCATCGCGAGATCCTCCTTGGCCAGCCACACACACCGACAGTAATTACAAATAAGCAACCGTAAAGTGTAACTTCTTGACTAACAAAAGAGAGCGTTATACATACTTAAACTTTAATATATTCCAATACAGGTCATACCAATATTAGTTTGTATGTTGATATTGGTATGTTACAATATTGTGTAACAATTTCATTGTTTTTGAACTCCATTACTCAAAATAGCTAATATTTCTAAGTGTGTTTTTAGCTTTTTCAGTTTTGTTTACATGAAAAGTCAATAATGCCACTCAAATAAATACATACATGTGAAGATTTGGGTGTTAAAACAAACCAAGTTCATGAAAATCGTTTAAAATAAAATATTTCTTTATAATGTAATCATTTATGACACTGACGAAATCGAAAAACATATATCTTTTAACATAAAAATATACACATACATTATAAATAATGTGATTGTGGCTTTTCGAAGACAAAGACGATTCTAATCATTTGAGTGTCTTTCATACAAAAATCCATCTTTCTAAACAATTCCCAGAACACTTGGTATTTTAAAGGGGAACTATTTTTTCAATGCGTCACAGTCTAATTCATCAATGATGTTTTGTGAGCTGCTTCGCATCAGAAAATAATCATTATGCTCAGTAATATCATTTTATTTTGTCCATGAGCATTTTTCACCCGAAACCGATCAAATGTCAATGTGCTCATCGTCAGTGATAAAAGCATGATGCCAACTTGTCTCAATTATGCGTCAAATAAACTATTAGTTCATGAACTAGTCAGTAGTTAACATTTTTCAATATAGTTAACATGCATTTGAAACTAAATATGTGTTTTGACACTTCAAAGTTTTATTTTACATCATATTAGGCAGAATTTTGTAAAACTAGTTACTTTGCCCATACATTTTGACAGTTTATACTGAGCGAAATTTTACTTGAAACAAATATATTTTTTGTTTGGGCGAGTACTATAATTTGATTTCAACAAAGATTACTTGGGTAAAAGTTATATACATTTGCACGAGGCAACATAATATCGCTTAATTTATAGTGTCAAAAAACGAGTCCATGAACGTTTTTGATTACAGTGCGAAAAAGCACCTTTTGCTTGGCCTACAATTTATATTTCTGTTTCGCAGACTGCTACTTCATACAACTTTATAACCCTACATTAGGAAACGACTTACTCTTACGTTTTCGACTATTCAGCTTATTTCGTCAAACAAATAGTGATTACATAGCTTGTTTTCGTATGTCCAACTTTATTATAAAACATGTCAATTGTAACAACGGACAGCAAATGATGTCGGTTCAAATGCCAAATCAAACATTCAAAATGTATGTTAAACCTTTGTATGCTTTGCTCACACTATGTTTTTGCACCGTTTTTACATTAGCAAAAACAAATCTGAATACAATCCAAAATTTGGACGAATTTGTGGATAGCTTTGGTTCAGTTAAGTGTCTTATACAATTAATAAACTATAACGGAATTAATTTTAAAATCACAAACACTCCATCAATCATTACAAACTATACATTAAACTCGGAAGCAAATGATACCATTGATTTCGCTACTGGCAAAGTATTCAAAGTTAAATATGCAAAGACCTATAGTCTTCACGAATCTAATGTTTCATCTGATGCAAAGTGTTTCACGAACTCTACGTTCTGCGTGCAAAGTCGGGATTTCTCATTGACTATTAAGCATTGGTATTGCACGGCGCAAATATTCATGTTTCCACCGGAAACATTAAGTGCTAAATTCAAAAGTTTTAAGATGCTCCCATTACCAATAAGTTTCATCAATTTTGGACGAAGGTTTGTAAAACGATTTCATGAAAGCCATGTGCACACAACATTTTCTATACTGATCACATATGAATTTATAGATGATCACTTATATAATTCTCCATGGACAAACCTAATACGATTTCTCACAAATGGACATTTGCATAAAGCATCAAGGTTTCGAACTATAGCAATAGCTTTACGAGCGTCTAAAAATGGTGCCATAAATCAAGAGGCAGCATATTTGTGTCAATACTGTAGTGTGTGTACTTTTTATTCCCTGTTAAATTTTAGCTGGAAGATTGAGCTTCCTAACTTTAGTAAGGTGTCCAATATGATTAACGGATACTGGGTTATACTTGGTTGGAACAGGCGATCGTTTGATGGTTCTGGTAACCATTTTGGACGTTTTCAACTCCAGCGTTCACACAAACTTTGGTTTCCAGATCAAGGTATTTTAAACTACGATAAACGATACGCATTCACATATTACTTTCAAGAAATGTTGAGTGCAGTTTTTAAAAACTCGTCTTACTTTGTACGACGTTTTAAATCTTCTGATCGGTCTTGTTATAAATTTAACGGGCGACGCATGGCAGACCACCATTCAAGCATAAAATTGCACGTTCAAGCTAGCAAATACAAATTAAGTGCGATTACTCATGGAAGATATTTTACATTTGTCAGTTGCTCACGTGTACCTTATTTTGAAAGAGAACTTCTGATGGCAGGATATCTGTCAGCGTTTGACCAATGCGTCTGGATTGGAATCATTTATTTTTATTTCGTTGTTCCTTTCATTATTAGTAAGCTCGTTCTAAAACAAAATATAACTAAGGACAACATCCTAGATTACGTCTATCGAATTCGGTTTGTTGGTGTGACTATTTTACTAGAAAAAGAAGAAAATTGGTTGAAATTCCAGAAATCTTCATTTCACAAGCGTCATGTAATAACTTTATTTTACATTTTAATTTTGTTAGGCGGTGTTATTATTAGCAATTCATATCGTGGAAATAATATAAATACTATTATATCTCCTCCTAAACGCGTTTACATGAAAACGTACAATGACTTACAAGACAAACATTTTCAACTCATTTACTCGAACTCCACATTGAAGACGAATTTCCTTGAAATGCTAAAAAGTACAAACAATCCACATGTTTCCGGTAGAAAGGAACTTCAGTTAATTTCGAGACTAAATGTGCACACAGCTACAGATACTACAGATATAATGCAAGCTTGTTCAAAACCAGTGGCTTATTTTTCGGGGTCAGACGAAGTGAGAGATATGATACATGACATGGTAAGATACGGCGTAAAGAAGGAGCACATTAGCATTGGCAAAGAAATTTTCGTTACGATTTGGCATGGTTGGAGAATTAACAACAACTTGATTAGCAATACATTTGAGAAGCGATTGAGAATTCTTGTGGAATCTGGAATATGGCAAGAGTGGCAATTTATGCGCTTCAGAAGACTGTTTTTGAGAAAACAACTAGACGAGGTTAAAGTTTGGCTTTTACTAAAAATTAAAGTAGCCAGAAATAAAAGAACTAAATTTAAACCACTTTCTTTGGAAAGCAATCTTGTCATTTTATTTGCTTTTTTTTCCATGCTTTGCATACTCTGTATATTTTCGTTTTTATTAGAGTTCAAAAAAAGTTTAAAGCCAATCCTATTAACATTTCAAAAAGAATTGAGTTATTTTGCAGCAATATTTTGTCATGCCTTTGGACATTTATTCAACAAATAAACTAAGGCAAGTTCTCGTGTTTCAAAAATTAAATTTGAATAGACGACTTTTAATAGAATTTACATAAATAAACTCGAATTTCGAAACAAAATGTGTTTTGCATTAAAACTTTTGATGACTTTGAGTGATGACTTTTTGACTTTTGAGAATTTAAGAAGAGTCAAATATTTAAAGCCTCAACAACGTTGGCCTTAAGAAGGCTTAAAAGAATATCCTATACCTAAAGGATAAATAGATTAATACTATTAGTTCACCGTATTATTAAAAACCCACTGAGACAAATTTGAGTTAAAAAATATATTTTACTCAGACGATAGAATTAATGTTGGTGTATATCGACATAAATATTAAATAATAACGAAGCTTTAAAGATAAAGATCACGTAAATAAATTTATTATGCCATCTGGTGATATTTATTTTCAAATGTTGTAGTACTCTATCATCGATTTAAACTTGATTTATGTTAATCTAGTATCACATTCGTAATTATTTTGTAACTTCTGTATTTTTATAACTATAAATTGGCTTGTCTAGGTTATGTGCATTTTAATAGCTATTCTACGTTTTGAATAAAAGCTTTGACGTCACAACATTTTTGTTTCAAATGCATTTTAATAAAGTAAGTGGCATCTTAACCATGTAACGACACAAATTCATAAATGTAGTAGATTTAAAACCAAATAAATTATTTTTTTGTAATATTTATCAACAAAAATTTAACTAAAGTTAGCTTAATGTATACGAGCATAACTATTTACTAATTTCATTCATAACATTTTTTTTGATTGAAAACTCTGGTTTAAATAAATCCATTTTTTCAGAATGTTTTTCCTTAACCATTTTCAATTATTTTACAAATAACCGTTAACTAATGCATACAAGGAAAATCAAAAGAGGAAATTATATGTAGTACATTACTAGCCGTGTACACACGGGACTGAGTTTGTCATTTGCAGAGAAAGCTTGTTTTCCGGTAGCTCTGCATTAATTTTCTTTGTCACAGCAAGTGAAAGCTGAGAAGATACAATGTAAGAATGAGTGGGCAAAGAACAAAGTTTTTATGGAATGCATCATAAGTAGTACAATTGGTATACATATATGCATTGTGCATATGAAACATACATATATGCTCACGTTGCTTTAGCATGTTCCGAAAACCAGATGGAGATTTTCAAGGTTATGTGTTTACACAGAGTTGATGTTGTTCCTTTCATTATGATGTTTTTGTTGGACACGGGAATAGCTCACACTTTGTGTGAATTCACTCGTGAAGTATAAGAATGAAATACTCTTTTCCGTTTTGATTTATTTTAATAATGCACAAAACTAGCATATTAAGGATCCTCGGAAAATGGTAACAAATATTGAATACGTACTAAAGTTCCTTATTATTTTATTAAAGCAAATACAATACGTAATTGTATTCTTCTTTACCATTTTTAGGAGGAAGTTTGGAAAAGCAACTCACTCACGTGAAAGTGAAAATATTAACATTGACCTGACCTTGGCCAAAGAGAGTGCACATTTTCTCAACATTTTTCCAGAGCTGGTTAGTTGAATAAAAATTTAAAGAACAGTTATTAGTATAAAGGAAATATATAATATCGTTAATTGTTTATATAGGTATGGACATGTATAGCTAAACATCTTAACTGCAATGATTTTCACAACCTGATCAACTCCTCTCCGTTTTTTAGAAATTTGTTTAAAGAAACAAGAGTTCAACGTCTTTTCCAAAATGTTTTTGAAATAATGGTTCCTCGAATGTTGAAATATTGTGGTATCAAAGAAAAAGAAAACATACATCTGATTTTTAATTGTCGCTTAGTTTGCTGGACATGGAATAAGTCTCTTTGTGATTTAGTTGAGAAGCAGTTTCTCGAAAATTATTTGAGTAATCAAAGTTTACGACACCACAATATTTTTAGAGGTTTACTTCAAAAATATCAATTTAGGAATTTTGAGAAAGTCAAAAACTTTTTAAACATATTTGACAGCGCTAAGTCAAACCCATTTTTCGGCAAGTCAATTTTTCTCTTTGTTCCCCCAATTTGTGGTACAGATAACTGTGATTTGAATAATCAAAAATTTTATGATAAAGTTAGTTTTATTTTGAAATTATTTGGTAGATACGTTTGCAATTGTGAAATTCATTTGTCGTCACAGGAACAAAGCTACAGTATTGATTCAGAACAAACTTACTTGAATTTAATGGCTTTGTTATGGGCAATGCCAAATTTGAAAAATCTTAGAATATTTAACTACAGCAGTGTTTTATTATTCCACATGGGAAATTTAAGAATGCCTCCAACTTTTAGAAAGTTAGAATGCCTAGAATTACATTCTGTTAGTCGCACTATTTGTGATGTAATGGTGCGAAAAAACTTGCAATTATCTAGGCTTTTTATACACCAGTCATTTGATATCGAACGTAAAGCAGGTTTTCTTATGTACCCATTTGAGAATTTAGGACACGTGGAGTTAAAGCATTATAATTGGAGTGAGATGTGTTATTTGAGAGATAATGATATTAACTGGAAGCTGAAATCGTTAAAGCTAGAATTCTATGGAAATGACGACGGAAAAGACTTTTTTAGAGTAAACTGCTCCACTGCATGGGCTGATATATTTAATGTTTTGTCTAAACGATTTGGTAATACTTTGGAAGATTTGAGATTGGAACTTCCTGAAATGACTGATGAAAGAAACAAGAGTTTGGTTGCTGAATATATGTTACATTATCGCCTTCATTTTCCAAATTTGAGGAAAATAGACTTAATTGTGGGGAATTATTCACCAGTTGACTTCCTTTTGGGAATATCTAAATCCCTAGAGATTCTTATCATTACGTTTTCATTAAGTGATCATAATACTATTAAAAATTTATTGCATGTCAAGTGCAAAGATGCTGTTAAAATTTATAGCTGCTTTTGTGAAAGGTGCTTGTCAAATCTTTTTAAGTTATTTCCGAAGTTAAACACTATTCAAATGCGTGACTCTAAAATTCTAAAATTCAATAGGCATGAATGTGAAATATCCAACAAATAAAAAATATTTTCGGTCTCATCTACCATTGTTGTTTAACTTAAGAAAATTACTTTTATTTATAAAAATGATAATATAAATCACCAAAAAATATGGGTAGTTTAAGTTTCACTGTACCGTGTCTTAAAATGGTCAACCAACATTACTACTAGAATAAATCTACAATACTTCAAAGCAATAATGCTATGTGCTTTTGAATCATTTTGTTTAAACACTAGTTTTTTAATAAACTTTTTGTATATTGTCGTAAAGTAGCAATTCGAAGCAAACGGAATTAAGACACAAATAAAACTTCCTAAGGTTTTTTAGTAACAGATCAACTGAACATGAAAGGGGCTGATTTTCTCTAGTTTCTCTGATCACTGGAACATTACATCATATGTGTTGTTGTAGTATGAAAAATATAAATATCTTTCTTATGGCATTTTTAAACCGATTTCCATATTAGTGCAAAATATTAAATGTCGTTGAAATATTCCGAAAATATTCAAGTGGCAGGCGAAAGCTCAACCCAAACAGAAAATGATAATAAGTTATTTCTGATTGATAATGCCCATATAAGAGAAAGTGACGAATTAAGCTCCCACCACGTACGTAGGATTGTCAATGACCAAACCATGGGACAATGTTGTTCGTGGTAAAAATAATTTAATTTCGTTATTTTTTATTGTATTGATTTCGATTTATTTAATAAACTGATTTTAACATCACTTAATATTATACAATACCACATTATCTGCTTCTGCACTACACTGCGAATTTATTCTGCACTTTCCACTCGTTTCGTGTATATACTTGTTTGGTGCTCATATCATATCCTTCCAAGATCACCGTCTTTAATTTTGTAAAAAGCCTCCAAATATTAGAATTGTACAATTCTTGTCGATAATCCAATATTTGTACATCGTCCTCATCAATTTCTGTAGTCATATACTGGAAACGTTTCTTCGAATTTTTTGTTTTCTTTATTTTCCATTCGATATGAAGATATTCCAGAGAGTCTGCCGTTCCCAGTAGGAAGTTAAAACTTGTGTAGTTAGCTAAACACAACTTTAATTTCTTAAGTTTGGAACAGTTCAGCCTCCCAATACGACAATCAGTCCTAATTTTACTTTCTTCCAGGTCCTTTGTTCCTTCAAAGTAAGTGCTCAGTATTAATTCTTCCAGTGTCTTTTCACATTTTGTGGACAAAAACTCTAGCAGTTCAGCCCAATCCACTTTAACGTCGAATCTTAACGTCAGTCTTTTTAATGGCCAATTTAATCTGTCATAATTTTTCAGTCTATTAATTTCTTCCATATTGCATTGGTATAACTCCAGTTCCATTAAATTATCAAATGGATAAAGGAGATAAGCAGAACTCATGGCAAGAACCAACTTTTGTATGTACCCGTTTTCAACAATTATTGCATCACAAAATATAGTGGGAACAAAGCTTAACTCTAAAGTCTCTAAATTTGGTAACATTGGAGCAGTGAGTGCTGCCCTTGGAGCAAATGTGAAGCGATCTTCATACTCTATTCTCAACTTTTTCAAATTTGGCATTAAGAATAGAGTTTTTACAACATTTTTAAATATCACTTCCGATTCCGGCTGAGCTAGAGCTTTAAAGTGGAAGGTACATGAACAAATGTGATGTCCATATTGTTCCAGGAAAGGTAAAACGTTTTCACAGTAGAAAGGTGACCAATAAAAGTAAACATGCGATGAGAATTTAATGGTGCTTCCGAAAAAAGGATTGGTGTCAATTTCAAGCTTTTTAAATTTCTGGAGAAATTTTTCAAGTTTTTGTGTAGACTCGAAATTGTATGATGTCCTAATTGCCTGGAAAATTGGGGAAACTGATTTTCTTGAGTTTTCAAATTCCCATTTCTCTTCATTTTGGGCCAAGTTCTCAATAGATTCGTTCCAGGCCCTGCAGACTAATCGGCAGTTAAGCACAGATGATTTTGTATCCGTGTCGTTAATCCATTGAGAGGCAACTTGTTTAAAAACATCTTGAAAGTAAATGTAAATCAGTTTGTTGTAAAGAAGATTCCTGAAATAGACTGACGTGTTAATCAGGTTTTGTAGGTCTTCATTATGCAGGTTTTCAATTATACGCTGCCAGACCTTAACATTACAAATAAACATAAAAGGATGCATTTTAGAAAAGCTGTGTCGAATTTCATTCGACGAATTATTAAATGATTAATTAATCAGATTAATATTAAAATATTATACCAGTTCTGGAAAGATGCTAAGAAATTGATTTGTTTCCTGTAGACACCAGCACACTTGCTTTTCATCAGATTTAGTGTCGACCATGATTTACCGTATAACAGTTATCCTGTGAGTTGAGAATATATGAATTATACAAACAGAAATATCTAAATGAAGCAATTTTTTTATTGAGTAAATTTATGTATCACTATTAGTCACGTAATAATTCTTCATTAAAATCTAGGGAATCCATAAACTTCGGGTTTATAAGCTGGTAAAATTATTTTTTAACGAAGAACTTGATGTAAATGAAAATAAAATCGTAATGCTATCGAATATGTACTTTGGTTTTAACTGTATATTTTAAATTAGGTTTATGGACGATTTCACCATATTATATGTTTACTTTGATGCCAAGTCTTTCTGGTGGTTTAACTATATAATATTTAAACTGAAATAATATTTTACTTGTTTTTTGTTGTGCTCACTTTACTCACACATTTCACATGTGTTAGAATAGTATGTGGTGAGAATAAAAATAGCAATGTTGAAGAGCAAGTCAAAAGACAGCTGATGCAAACATGTATGTAGAATACGACAAATGTGATACTTTAGTATAAACAAAGATCAGCTTAGAAAGCCGTATGAAAAAACTCTGGTTTGGTTTTGTTCAATGTCACTTAACCGGTGCTCTCCGCTTTTTCATTTAAACAAATCAAAAACAAAATAGATTTAAAGTCCGTTTGAATTGAAGTAACAGTTTAAAAAGGAGTACAACCTAAAACATAAGTTGCTGCGCTAATTTATCATCAAAAATAGTCTGTTAAATTGGTTTGGTTTGGGGTAAGACAGATTGGCACAAAGGAATAACATAAAGTTTGTAAAAATAAAGAAATTTCCTCACCAAAAATTCTGCTTATTATTAACTTGTCTTTAATACGCATAACAATCTTTCTATTTTCAAAAGGAAAAAGTCGCCAAACTTAAAAATTATTCACTGAACAACATGCAGTAGTAATAATGTTCAGCGGGAAACCGTGCAGCTGTTAATATTTTCCCTGAAGTGGAAAAACATTACCAAATGGATTTAAGTGTTATTTTTTTATGTAATTCTACTATATATTTAATGAATCAATCTGGATTTGATATACGTCTACTAAATTTTTGTCAAGGCTTGGCTACGAATAGCTGATCATTTAAATGACCACAGCGATTTCTTAAATTTAATCAATTCGTCACAGTTCTCTAGAAATCTACTTCTTCATCAGCGTAATAGCTTTATCTTTGAACCAGTGTTTCAAATTGTAACTGCATCCCCAGTTGGCAGAACTGTCTTCAATGACAATGCGTGGCATAGGACTGAAATCTGTCATTCTTAACTGTCGTTTGGTGTGCCATTCGTGGAATAAATCAATCGAATATTTATCTCAACAAAAATGGAATATTCGACCGACTTTGTTTGCGATAAGATAAAAGGAAATCCAGATTGATTGGCTAAATCATATCCATCTATTTTCACTTTTCTCGGTCTAAAATCACAAAAGCTAATAAATTTATATCAAAGTTTGGAGACTGTGATATTAGCCATTCCCATGTATGTCTGGCGCGAGGAATTTTAATCAATTTTGTTCGATCCTAAGATACTAATTATTATGCCCTTGAAACAGAGTTTTACCATGTAATTTTCACATTTCTGGATATTTTTTGGCAGTATATTTTACACTGTAGAATAGGCTTATATCGATATCGTTGCACTCGTTCAAATGATACTTATGGTAAATTATTGAAAATGTTAGGAGCTGTGCCATATCTGCAAAGTATACTGATTATGGATTAAGGATACATTGGAAGAGTTTGTGTTGCACCTTCCACAATTTCATTTAGATACGGACAAACGAGTCAATATGGAAAGCCATATAGCACGTTTGAATATGCCATAAGTAAAAAGCTTTAATTTAGCGGTAATAAATTACTGCAGTTTACACTTTCTTTTGGGAACGACTGACTGATTAACTAGAGTGGTTGCGCCAATCAAAAGAAACTATTAAATGGAATGAGAAGACGTATAAAAAGTACTTGTTGTCATGTATCATAATTATAATTATTTCAATTTCAAGGTAAATAATTTTCATTAGTAAACATGCACCCATTTTTTACCTTTGTCTTCAGCTTGAAAGCATTTACTCAATACGTTGCTATTATTTATTTATTATAATAATATGTTATTACTTTCAAAGTGCGCGTGAGAATTGAAAATATTGAAACCGTCACTAGAAAAAAATAATTTCAGATTTGATAACAAGAAGCCGACATAGCTTTGGGTGATCAAAAAAGTGAAAGCAAGCTTGACCGTGAACGCTTTTACCAGGCATCTGACTGAACTTGTAAGGTGACTAGTTTGGTTTCGTTCTTCACTCAGAAGAAAGTACACCAAGTACAAAGATCAATATTTTATACACATTTGAGAAGTGTACACAACCAAAATGCAGCATCAAGTAAGGAGCGAGTGTAAAAGCCCAATGATCTGCATTGGCCGACTTTACATTATTACTGAAAAGGTAGATCGCTCAGTACGAAAAATTTGCAACCTAAAATAAAGATGCAATTAATCTCATTATACATGCTTAACGTACACTACTAAACAATAAAAATAACATTTCTTATAAGAAAAATGCTAAAGTGGAAAATCCAGGATGTAGCTGCATAGAAAATTCTTACCGTTAATATAGATGTCCGTTTTCGTACATACTATAATCAAACTATGGAACATGTACCACAAAATGCTGTGAAACGAAGCAAAGCACCTCCAATGAGCTATCAAGACTGTGGAATAATATCTCTGTAAAAAGTACTACAAGAAGTGAGCAAATAAGTACACTGAGTAACTCGTTGTATCTCAGTTCGGCATTTTTCGACAAACAGGTCGATTACCCTACACTAGTGCTTTATTCGTACCTGCTTCTGCTCTTTTTGTATTTTTTTTCTATCTGGCAGTAAGGTAAACCTCACAATGTAATATTTGGAAATTAGTTTAAAATTAATACAACAATTCTTCTTATTCTGAAGAAATAACTTGTAACCACATAAACAAATCATGTTCAAACTACCTGGAACCAAGTAAGGCAAACTATTTACCATAGTACTTTACTAAATATTATGTAATTCATTGTTGTTCATGTGAAGCTAAAAACGATATTTCACTTCTGTTAAGGAGAATTTCGGGGAAAGAAGCAGGACCATGTTGTGGTGGTGGGGATGATGAATCAAGTTGGAAATTAGCCGTGGAAAGTAGGCATTTACTCAGCATTTTTCCGGAGCTGGTTAGTATATTTTTTAGATTTTTAATCAAAATATGGCTTGAATTATTTTAAAACTTTAAATGGTTCGGTATTTGATTTTTAGGTTTGGAAGAACATTGCTAAGCATCTTGATTCCAGAGATTTTCAGAATTTCATAAACTCTTCACCATTTTTCAGGAACTTATTTCTGGAACAACGAGTTCAGTTTTTATTTAAAAGTGTTTTTGAACCAGTTTTTTTGCTGGAGACATTGCTTTGGAACAAACAATTGGATTGGAGACCTAACAATGTAATTCAAGCTCTGATTTTAAACTGCCGTTTAGTGTGTCGAGCTTGGAAAATGGCTCTTTGTGATGTGGCTCAGGAAAGTTTTAGCAGGCCGAAATTTCATATGCTTCGTACGTGTGGGAACATACGACACAAATATCAAATTTTCACGTTTATAAATCAAGCTTATGAATTTAGGACTATTGAAAAACTCGACAGGTTTAATGAAAAATTTGAAAACTCAATCTCAAATCCGTTTTTCGGCAAAACCGTTTTTCTTTATATTTCGCCAACGAATTCTCACTTACACAGAACATTTCACAAAAAAACTGTATATATTTTGGATTTATTTGGAAGACACGTTACTAATTGCGTAATCGATTTTGAACAGTCGTATGTAGAGTACACGTTGCCTAAACTCATCGATTTGTTATGGTGTATGCCAAATTTACAAAACTTAAGGGTATTCTCACACGCGACGGAGTTTGAAAGTCGAATGGTAAGTACTAGAATGCCCCCAACTCTAGAAAAATTACAAAGTCTAGAATTTCAAGATGTTTGTCAAATAATTTGTGGTCCAGTAGTTCGAAAAAACTCCCATGTAACTGCGTTATCTATTCATCAGCCTTCCAATGAGCAAAACATTAGTTACCTTCGTTACCCATATCAGAATCTGAAGCATTTGGATATTCTCTGGTATAATTGGAAGGAAATTCGTTGCATGAGAGATTCGGGTATCAAGTGGAAACTGGAATCCATTACGTTGGAATGGCATGCTGAAAAGGCAGACAATTATTTGACTTCAAGGAAAAATATCTTTACTGATTTGTCCTAAACTTTTGGCGAAAGTTTACAAAGTTTGACATTGGGTCTTCCTGAAATGGCAAACCAAGAAGAAATGGGTAAGCTCAGGAATGACATGTTACAATATCGAATGGATTTCCCAAAGTTGAAGCATTTGAGGTTACTCCTCAGACATTTTGTACCACTCGACTTTATTTTGGGAATATCGGAGTCACTAGAATTTCTACACATTTCGAGTCGGGAATTGAGCGATGATGAGAGCCTGGAAAACTTAATGAAAGTGAAACGATTAGAAACGGTTAAGCTTTTTATCTGCTTTTGTAAATTTTGCAGGTCAAAATTTTGGAAATCCTTTCCGAAATTGCAAATCCTTAGTTTACACCTTTTATCTTATGGGGTGGGAATTTTTGACAACTTTTATCGAATTGATTGGAAGGAAACCTTTCTTGGACAAAATAATTGTGAAATATTGTTGACAACTTGTTGTAAATTTCGTTGGACGATTAAACGTATTTCTTCAATATTACATTGTAAAAGAACCTAAGAATTACCTGAGAGGAATATTTTTTGAACAATAAGTTTGTGAATGTATGTTGTTCCCGTAAACAATCCATAAATTTTTGATGTTATTTGTAATTGTCAAAAAACTTGAGACAGAACTACCTTTACTCCTGACGTGCTTTTATTTAAGTATTCATATAGAATTATCCTTATTGGTAATTCGTTTAATCGTTTAATAAAAAAACAAAAATTAAAACATTAAATGAATCCGCTGCCTCAGCGATTATAACGATCTAGCTGAAACAAAGCGATTCATATTTTATGCAGATATAGCATCGAAAAAGAGGTAAAATCTTTACCTCAAAATGTAAATTTGTTGGTCTTTGATGCAAATAATATAAATTGTAACTGATATAAACATGTTTTCAACCTGTAAGAATTGGTGAAAGCAAACTCGTAAAGTGGCGTAGAAAGCTGGCCAAGTAGAGCTATGCCTTGCTTTTCTATAACGAAGAAAGTTGGTATAGTATAAAAATCAATAAAAATGCAGTTCATTTTTAGTATACAAGATCAAGTTGGCCTCTGCAATGAAAACGGAAAGACGACATATACATATTGTAAGCTTGTTCTTCTTTGGCAAAACACTAGGCTTTATTGTATTTACACGTTATAAAAAAACTCTGCCACTATCACAATTGGATGAGCGAAAACCGTAAGTAGACCAACATGAATGTATTGTACTAGACTATATATAAAAAATAAATTAGTAGTTTCGAGGGCTTTCAGAGTATTCAGACTAAAATATCTGGCCAGGGAGAAAGTTATATGTAATATCCAAGCCAGTACATGATTTCTGAGAGATAGTCTTTTTCTTTTACCAACCACGTAGCTGAAAGCGAAGCTCAGCTAGTGTTGACTTTATCGTGTGTGTCCGTCCGTCTTACGGCACGATAACTCAAGAACACGTTTATTGATTTCGCTTAAATTTGGCATGTAGGTCACTATGGTCAATGGCAAGAACCTATTGATTTTCAGCCCACTAGGTCAAATGCCAAGATCAAAGTCGAAAGTTTTGAACTTGTACATAGTGTTGCTGACGTTCACGTTGAATAGCGCAATCCAAACCTCTGGTCGAGTAGATCACGAATCATGTATCACTTGAGGTCACAGTGACCCTGATGGGTCAGAAATTGGGGTCAAAGGAAGCAATGTCGAATATATATGTCATGCGACATACCATTCTAAAGCATTTTTCATTGTCAGAAACAATGTTCAACACCATTCTTTGTAGCATTGTTTAGGCTTCGTCGTTTTGATCGCTATTACAGCGAGTTTATGTAGGATGCTAATACGTTATTCCTTTCTGAATGCGCTTCAGAATTAAAAATAATGAAATCGTCACTAGAAAAAATAATTTCAGATTTGATAACAACACCCCGACATTGGCAGATCAAAAAAGTGAAAGCAAGCTTGACCATGAACGTGAGTGTTTTACCCCCCATGTGACTGAACTTATGAGGTGACTTGTTTGGTTTCGTTTTTCACTCAGAAGAAAGTGGACCAAGCACAAAGATCAATATTTTATACACATTTCAGAAATGAATACACAACCAAAAAATGTAGCATCAAGTAAGGAGCGAGTGTTAAAGCACAGTGATCTACATTGGCAGACCTTACTTTATTAGTGAAAAGACAGATCGCCCAGTACAAAAAAAATTGCAACGTAATAAAAAGATGCATCTAATTACATTATACATTCTTAACGTACACTACTGAACAATAAAAAAATCATTTCTTACAAGAAAAAAGCTAAAGTTGAAAATTAAGAATGTAGCAGCATAGACATTTCCTACCGGTAATATAGATGTCCGTTTTTGTACATGCTATAATCAAACTATGTAACATGTACCACAAAATGCAGTAAAACGAAGTAAAGCAACTCCAATGAACTATCAGGACTTTGGGATTGTTGAACATGGGGTGATTTCGAAGAGTAACTGATGAAATCTTAAATCGCCGTCACAAATAAAAACGCCCACTTTCATGAAAATCAGAATAATTCCAGTT
>JAQFZG010001693.1:0-19711 GCA_034695465.1 Entomobrya nicoleti
CCTAGATTATCAAGATCGCAAGGAACTGCTAACAGGTACATCACGCCAGAAAAAACTACATAGGAAGGGGTCCAGGTTCCAAGTATTATTGAAATTTTTGCCAGTCGATGAAATAATGGGTTTGTTTTTGACGTCATCACATTTTGGGCTAAAAAAGAACAATAAAAAACCAATACAATTAAACTCTACAAAATTTACCCGATTCAAATTGTATAATGACTGATAAATTGTTACCATTATATCTCCTCTCAAATTTGACGAAATGGTTGAAAAGATTTGCAATGTCATGCCGCCTTTTAGAATGATAAAAAAGCACCACAAAGTGAACTGTGATGCTTCCATTTCCGAGCACAGGAAAAATTATTTGGTGTGCCTTGAAATTGTCAAATTGGTATGCAATTTGGATCCATTTAAGAAAACAGTAAGTGATGCAAAGTATATTCTTGACAATGTATCGCAGCTCTTTGTTTTTTGAAACACGTAGTTGTATAGGGTTTGTATTTGAATATTTGAAAAGTGGTGTACCAAAAAAATTATTCACTTTTATCTGAGTGTCAATTAATCCTGAAATATCCTTGTACAGAAACATTGTTTTTAGTTTACGTTTAACAAAATATATTTTTGATAGTCTTTTCTAACTCAATGAAAATATATAGTTGAGAAACCGCATGGAGTTGTATCAAGCGTTCCGATTCTGATATTAACTGTAAACCAAATGTGTCTCAGTTCACTTTCAAAGCTCAGTCTAGTAAAAAAGAGGATAATTAAACATGCCTAGTTATTAGTTATGATTTTTCAGTTAGTTGAAGTATTTCTCACCTTCAGGCGTAAAATTAAATCGTTCGGGCATGGTTTCTTTCGTTATAGCCAGGGTAAGTGCTTTTATAACTTTATACTGATATGTCAGTTACGTGACTGTGGTGACAAGCCAGTATATGCTAGGGGAAAAGAAGCAAACAATAAAATATGGAAGCTTTCGGAATGATTAAAAATTAATATGTTTACGACAAGATATATTTCTGGAGCCACTGTGCCACATGCCAATAAATAATTTATGCTGGTGCCTTGCCATATATAAAAAAAGAAGCATAAGTAAACCAACATAGCTATTTGTTATGGCACAAAGTATTTCTTACCTTGAGGCCTAATAATAAATCGTTCGGACCTGGTTTCTTTCGTCATAGCGAAAGTAAGTGCTTCTATAACCACATACAGGTATGGAAATACGTCACTAGTGACATGGTTTAAAATATGCTAGTTTCTCTATTTATAAACCTCGGGGAAAAGAGGGCAAAATTAAAATATGGGAGCTTTTGGAATGATTAAACATTAATATGTTTACGACGAGAATCTATTTTTTGAGCCACTTTGCCACATGCCAATAAATAATTCATGCTGATGTCTGGCCAAATATCTAACAGTACTTGGATTTAAGAATATGAGGAACGCAATTTTATTTAAGTAATTAAATATTCCAAGCGTAAAGCTCTAAAAGCCCAGTCCAGTATAAACATAACCCTAATTTAACCAACCAAGTTATTAGCTATGCAACAGAGTATTTCTTACCTTGAGGCGTGATTTTAAATCGTTCCTATCTGGTATCTTTCGTCATAGTCAAAGTAAGTGCATGTATACCTACATACTGGTATGTCAGTTACGTGACTATGGTAACATGTTTTATAATATGCTAGTTTCTCTATATAATATGCAAAGGGAAAAAGAAGGAGACATTAAATTATGGAACCTTTTGTAATGTTTAAAAAATTAATATGTTTACGTCGAGAATCTATGTTTTGAGCCACTTTGCTACATGCCAATAAATAATTCATGCTGATGTCTGGCCAAATATCTAAGAGTACTTGGATTTAAGAATATGAGGAAAGGATTTTTATGTAAGCGATTAAATATTCTATGCAAAATTTCCCATATTTAGCGTATTGAGTTACGTATTGATATTGATAAAATATATTGATTTAAATTTGCACTAAAACTTATTACACCGCTCGTGTTTAATCAAAGAATTATATTAATTTGTGTCAGAAGAGAAATGATATTAACCAAGTGTCTAACGATTGAACAAACTGCATTACGTGCTTTTCTAACATTATTAGAATACTTAACACTTTGACTTTATATTAGTACGTTGAAAGTTGGGAACATTTTTTTCTAAATTGACTCTTCGGAAGGGGGTTTAACTTAATTATGAAATATACTAGTTGCTAAAAATATATTTCTAAAGAATTTCTCAATTTGAATTAAATTGGTTAGAAACAAGAATTACTCCAAGGTATTTAAAATTGTCCTCTTTTACACAAATTACTTTGTGTAAAAACGTCATGTTACGGTATTCGGGGGCCAACAAACAGATGATTCAAAATGGCGAATATTCCCAGCATTAAATTTTGGAAAAAACTTTCAAATGAAACTTTGCTATTCAAATAAAAACCAATTTTGTGTCAAGGTTTCAATGTTTAGTTATGAAACTAGACCAGCCTGAAATAGTTTACATCAAATTTTAGTCGAATTGTTGATGTATGGTGCTGGTACCTGCGCATGAACAACGGTACTGACTGTTTGTAGGCCAAAAATTTAACGTTCTATTTTAATTGCCAAAATTTACTCAACGAGAATCAAACAAGATAAACTATTAGAAGCGCTAAACTTGCAGCTACTAAAATAAACCAAAACAGATACCATTTAGTAGGTTATTAGGCAAAAGAGAGACATCGAAGTAGCAATGGGAATTTTGAAAGCAAAAATTAACTTCAAATGGAATTTCTCAAAAATTGAAGTTTGAATAAGGCCACATAAATGCCTTATAGATATCATCAGGCTAACAATTTTGCGAATTTGATTAATGTTCATAATTTTATTTGTATCAAAGGAACCATTTTCTTTTGAGGGCCAATTTCTTGGGTGCTCAAAATCCCTTTTTTCCAGGTGAACAACATTTTCTCATATAGCGTCCATTGTGCACTTTAGTAGTAGTAAGTAATTGGGAAAAACTAGAGTGAAAAATATTTAACGGTACAGGAGTTATGGTTGGTTTTTCATTTTTCAATTTACACTCCTCAATATTCGTAACACGCAGTGTTAAACTTTGAATATCTTTTGCTGTAAATGACCCGGTCACAACAAATTTAAATTTAATTTAATTTATTGTCACATAGATCCCTTACATAGTCAAAAGAAGGATAATTAATCTACAGACACATACAATTGTACTCATTATTAAAAGATTAAGGTAATATACATTCAAACAGTCAGTTATAACAACATTTTTTTGCCTACGGTTTGTGCTTTCTAACAAGGTACAACATTTGATATATTAGTCATTCCTGTGGACATGGCTGACCACTGTACAAATTGGTACCACAATTCAAAAAAATCGTGATTTTTACATAAACTGACTTTTCACCAAAATTACGCAAACAAATAAAAATCCCAGGTAGAGCGTTTTGCGCTACTAAATACACTATCGAATGAGAGAAGAATTGTGAAAATATCTTTAAAAACAATAAAAGTGAAAGTGTTTAAGTAGTGCAAAAACGGTCGATTTTCTCTCTTTATTTTCGAATTTTTTTATTATGTAATTTTCGACCACAGATACGGTCAGACATTGATATATTTAACATTTTATTTGTGATTTACTAGGAAATTTCTTATTTAAGACACTTGTACAAGATGTTTGCTAATATCTAACATTTTATCATAAAGTTTCTAATTCGTTCTTTAAATTGTCTACGAAAAAATATTCGAGGCATAGACCATGTACCAATCAAAATCATCCAGGAGATTAACTTTTTTGAATGTTGATGTGTTACAGTATTGTAGTGTTTTGTGGTCTGACTCAATAACACTTTGCAAAGAAAGCAACTTATTAGTGTTGAGAAAAGAGCAGTTGCTATTACCTGTGGCAGCTATGTTTCCAATAGTAACTAAGGCTTGTACAAAACCAATTTATACTCATTTAGAAGTTAAATTTATAATGAACTAAGAATCATATCGTAATATACAAAGTATATTTGAAAACTGCGGAATTTGGAGTACCAGAAACATTGACACTCAAACATCTTAACCACATGACGTTTATTTTAAACATGATTTTTAAATCAGTAACTTTCATAGCCATTCATGATTTTTCAAACACCTTTTTAACATTTTACAGACCGTGGTAATTTTTTGCAAAAAGCCAACTAGAAACAAATTTTGATGCTGGAGCTACCTTAAAATCATAGCTTTCAAAAACGCCCAAAAGCTTTTCTTAATCGAGTCTTGATCTTGAATAATCTACTTTTTTTAAGTTTAATAAGTTTTGCCAATTTTTGATTTTTTCATTACAAACAATTTGTTGATTGAATTTTTGGTCACTAAACGGTTTGCTTCACCAGAGCCATTTTAGGTCATTATTAAAAGACTATTTTGTAAGTATTGTGACGTGCTTTCAAGAAAACACTTCTTCTATATTTTAAGGCAGGTGGCAAAGATACTGACAAAAAATTACTGTTTTGTTTGTACTTATGATCTACCACAATCCCCTCATTTCTCCTCGAATCCCTCTCATCCCAATCTTCAAACAATCGAATTTTGTTTGCTATAAATAGTTACAGTGCAAAAATGACATCGTGTCCAACATATCGTGAATGGGTACATTTGAGAAAAATGTGATTACTCAAAAACGAATACCATTTTCTGGATTTGTTTTTTTTTGCAATTAGTATCTACTCATATGAGAAATGAGATATGAAGAGTAATTTCATCAGAGTCTGTTCGAAAACTAGTAAAAGAGCAAATGCTCAAACCAGAGAAATATTTAGTGGTGCTAAATAAGTCGAAAATATGACTTTTCCTGGAAAATGATTTTCAGTGTAAGAAAATTAGTTTTGACATAAACTGTTGACTTTCGTTCACTCTAACTGCCAACTTTTTAATTAGGACGAAAAAACATATTTTCTACAGTTTAATATAAACATAATACATTTTAAGTTCAAATAGCTCTGACGTAGACAAAATCAACAAAATGTGACACAATCGTTACGTTTAATAGTACGTTAACATGTTAAATGCATAATTCCGAACAACAAAAGTATGAAACCAATAAAAATAATTGCATAGGTAGAGTAATTAAGTTTTTCCAGTTATAAAATTTAATGGGATTAAAATGAACCTGAATAAACATAATAACTGTTTAAAGTAGTTGCGGTAATTCTTGTAAATCAACTATAAAATTTTGCAACATTGTTGCGAAACGTGTGGCCATAAAAGTTTACAATTGGTAAAAATTGTTTGAATCTGCGACAAATACAATCAGTTTATCTAACTTAATAAATATCTCAAAACCACGTTAAATAATAGTAAAACAGAGCGAATCAATTTGTCTCCAATTTAACAGGTCACGCCGAGCTGCGAGTATAATTTCAGTAAAGATTTTTCGGATAACTTAGTCGATTGATTTATCATTTGATGAAGACAAGACAGCATTGTATGTAAACAGAATAGAGAAACGAATGCATGAAGAAAAGCAGAACGACAAAATTCGTAAATACACACAGTGCTTAAAAATATTCGAATCAAAAGTGTTAGGAAAATTTCTTGCTTGATTTCCTTTAAATGTAAAATATCTTAAATACCAACGTTTTCAAGTGAAATCGAAGAACCCCGTAACGGAATTCCATTTCCCTTCCATTATTATAAATGTCTTCTACAACACTGAATTCCTTCATTTTAAAAGACAAAAATATACGTACATCTTTACGCACATATTATACTAACATATTCAAATCGCTAGTTATAATTGCTAGTGCCATCAATCATTATTTTAAATTAAAGAGCATGTATTATCTAAGTATGATAACTAAATGCAGCCAAACATATTTCAAAAAATAAAGACAAGTTTTTAGATGAAATTAGGGGACTATCAACAGGACTGCATCTGTAACATTTCCCAATAGAACATCTAAATATATCATTGGAGTATCCCTGCTCAGGTTAAATTGCACTCCAAATTTAACTGGTATCATAATTTGTGCTCTCCATCTTTCAAAATAGTAGTATTTACCGTTACGTCGATTAAACGTTTGATACTGACATTGTTTACGTATTACGAAACTTTGACTATTTTCACTTATCCCAACACATCGTGTTACAAGAAAGGCAATAATAATAGTTAATATTCCTGCTGTAACGGATATGCAAAGATAGTAAACAAAATGAAGTTTTTGAGAGCATGTTAATACTATCCACCAAGACGCTGTCAAGATAAACTGGAAACATGATAACACTACTAACATTGCCCAGCGAAAAAAATTGATCGCCAATTCTCCAGGTGACACTAAGCTGACTGTAAAGTTTGAGAATAGTTTGCTCCGTTAACTCATTGGAATTTCGAGTCAGGTGTTTTATACATGAGAGCAGTGTAAATGCATTGATCAACGCAATGAATATGTTAAAAAGGGCAAAACGGACCAATTCGAAAAAGGCAACATTGCTTATAAAAAGCCGTATAGAGAATATTATCAGAATTGTGGATATTTCACGTTGGTACGAAGATGGTAAAATATATTCGAAAACGTAATAAAGTGGGTCTATTTCAATTAGTATTCCAATATTTCCAATAAATAGACAAAAAGGTGTGGAGATAATTACCAAAAGTTGCAAAGCGAGTATCGAAAAACCTGACAAGTCATTGGATTTGCTTTCGTTTGTGGTTTCCTTTGAATATTGGGATTGCTCTAAATTAAAGAGATGATTGGAACTTGTTTCGATTTCGGGTAATGAGAAATATAGCAGATATAAAAGTAGACCTGTAGATGCATATAATGCTAGAAAGACACTTATAATGACCGAGGCAATATCAACTTTTAAAGTTGGACATAGCCAGGCGTTTAGTAAGACGAATATACATGAGCCTAAACCTATGGTATATACAAAGACGGTTAAAACTAGGAGGAACGGAATATATTTTAGTTGTAATACTGGGTCGATTTTTACTGAAATTTGACCATTTGTGATTTGAATTTTAAATGGATATGGAAATAGTTTCGTGAATACTTTTTGGTAAAGTTTTATAGCTTCTGATATTTGTGGTGTGGCAATCGAGTTTTTGTTCGTTTCTGAATAGATTTGCTTGGAAGTAACCATGGTTAGAGCTTCAAAGACTTGAATAATCCCTTTGTTCGTTGTGGGAGAAGACAAGGGAATGGTAAGGAGAAATGATGTGGAGTAGAGTAATGTTGAGCATGTTTCATTTGAAAGAGATATTGTAGACGTAATCTTCTAAAAAATAATATAATATTTTTTCGTGGGCAAATGTCTGGCAAAAACAACAACAAAATTATCTTCGAATCAGCAATGTTCATGATTGCTACTAAGCGCTCATGTAAACGCATAATTAGTTTTTTTAATCGCCTATTTCCTTCGGTTGGCTATATAACTTTTAAGATGTGAATAGGCTACAGAAAAAAAACAAAATAAAATAGAATATTTTGCCAGAAAATAATTGTTATTTCGTAATAAATAAAAAAATACCTTAATTTGGCATAAGTTTAATGCCGTTTGTAGTTTTCCGAATTAAATATCTGGAACTCTAATCGCTTTTGGCGCTAAAATGGGTCAATTTTTAAAATCTAAATTGTTGCAGGAGAGTATAATTTTAGAAGATTCATGCAATGATACGGCATGTTTTATTTTGAAATTTTGAAAAAATTAACCCAGGTCACAATAGGTCAAGTTTTTTGACCTGAAAAGGTATTTCTTTATAATTGTCGTTGTTAGTTATGTGTTCCTACCAAGTTTCATTGAAATCAGCAGAACCGTTTACACAGCACACCGTGTCAAAGTTTAGACTTCAAAGCCCTCTCTGGACAAAAGGGTTCGGTCAGGTCAAATGAAACTTTGCAAAAGTATGTTTCTATACTAGAGCTACCTACCCACCAAATTGGAGCCCATATTGTCAGGTTAAAAATTTTTGACCTTTGACCTAACTTTGACCTGGGTCAACCGATTTGGCTGACCACCGAACTCATTTAAGCGAGGACCCATATGCAATGCGCTGAGTTCATTTGTGAAATTCAGGAGGCCATGAACTAATACAATGAATTCGGATTTTCCGGTAAACGCACTTCTCAGATTATATTTTTTCATTGCTGCAAACTGACACCAAAAACGATTAATTTTATTAAACTGACAGAAAAAATGTTGAATGTGGTAACTGTGACTGATCGTCGTATTAGCGCAAGGTTCAAGTCGAGCTATATGTCTGGTCATAATGCAACGCAACAAAATTTCACCGAAATAATGGTCTGCTCTAGTAGTTTTAAAAATAATACTCAAACTGTATAAAAACTCTGAAAAACGAGTTGTTGCTTATTTTGTAGCACATGCGAATTTGTAGCTGACTTAAATAAATTTTCGGGTGACGCACTTATTAAAATTTAAAAAATCTCTCTTTTTTAGGCTAGTTATTCGTGTTGTGCCGTACATTGTAAAATTAATTTTCAGCCCCACTTTATTTGGGAAAAGATATACTAAAGTGCATTTGCTAGGATTATACTCAAAATGGCGAATAACTTTGAAGAAAGGCGGTCTCAAGCTCATTGTGTAGGCCAAGTGGATTTGGTATGTCAAATTTGTACTTTTCCTAAAAATTGTTATAAAATAAGACCGGGAAATTGGTACAATTATGAAACAGTTTTGTTTATATGTTATAACGTAGCTTAAGCTAGTATTGACTTTAGCATGTTTGTCCGTCATTCGGCACGATTACTCAAGATGTTGACCGTTTTTGATCAAACTTCTCATATAGATCACTACGGTCAAGAGTAAAACCCTTACTGATTTTCAGCCGCAAATGGGAAATCCTAAGGGCAAAGTCGAAAGTTTTCAACTTCGACTTCATAGTGCACATTTGAATAGCGCGATCAAAAGCTCTCGTTTATTTTTACGTCGTTTTAGGTCGAGGTGACCTAAAAGAGTCAGAAATCGGGATCAAAATTGGCCCCTTCAAACATATGTTAATTGAAATATCATTCGGAAACGCTCTTCAATAGCAACAATAATAACGATCACTGGACTCGTTACAAGTGTTATTGATTTAGCTCCGTCGATACGATTGCTGTTACAGCGGATTTATTCATTTTGCAGTGCAGTCTCGGTTTTGGATCAATCATAATGCTGAGTTTTGTGATCATTCTACTTATTGAGTATAATGTTTCCATGGACGATATAACAAGTAAGACAAATTATTCAATTTTTAAAGTCAACAGTTTAAAATTAAAGTCGATACTTTTTTAACTTTTAATCGGAATACTGGCTGTCATTTTCTTTGCTTTATTGGCACTGGATTTTTTAATTGTATGTAAACTTATAACAGCAAGTAATAAAGATAGTTCCCTGAGCGCAGAGAAGGCACTGTTTTGGACCCGATTTTGGTATTATTTCAACATTATTTTTCTCTTGTGTGGAATTGCGGACGAACTGATTACATTGGACTGGAAAAATGTTGTCCGATTGGGAATTTATGTTCCAATTCGGTTGTACATGATGTGGGCTGTGAAAAAGTACATGGGTGCATTAGAAGAACGTGTTTCGGATACAAGAACAAATTACCAACGCGATGACGTATCCAGTGCACTTGGAAGAAACGAATTACAAACCGATATGGTTTGAATTTTTAAAGAAAGAGTTGACCTGTCGATACTTTATGGACATAAAATCATCATAAAATAGGATGATAATTAAGTAAATGACTTAAATATGAAAATATAGTTATTTTAAATTCAGACTTTGGCGAAAACGAAAATAAACTAAATTATCTGTTAGATGTAACTACCTCCTAGTGCTATCTTTATTTAAGACCAGTCGTAATAACTACTTGAATTAGGATTGGGGAAATATTATGCTTTGGATTGTTTGGTTGTGAGCAAAATATTCAAGGGAAAAAAGGACAATTCATGCAATACCTACACGGTCATCTTTCATTAAGTAAAGATGATTGAGCTAATGATCCGGTGGAATTTCTTGGATTTATGCAAAAATTGTGAAAAACAGAAATGCATACATCTTTACATTTAACTAAATCAAAAGATTGTATAAATGATTTCATAAAACTAATTTAGAAAAACACTAGTTTAAATCAGTGATATTGTTAAGCCTAAGCTAATTTATTTGTAGCTACGCAGAAATGTTTAAAGATTAAAAATAATATTTAGAGTTGGTTTGTCATATCAAGTATACATTGCAAACTATAATACTGAACACTTGCTTATACTATTCAGAACCATCTCAAGCTACATAGCCAAGAAATCAATACCACATAATTACGTTCAACCAATTTGGCCGTACACGTGCATATATGTATTATTCAAGTGGAACTACTGGTTGAAAGCTTTGCAAAAAATAAATTGATTTTCTAATAACTTTTGTTACAGACATAATCGAAAAAATGTTACAAAACCATCATTTAACATATCATAACCAATAGTTTTAACTCTGTCTTTCTTGCCTAGCATCTGTACTCAATATATATCAAAGCAATTAAAGTAAAAACCAACACTTTCGAATAAAATGTAAAATTTCAAGAAATAAACTAGAAAATATATGGTAATAACTAAAATCTTTAAACATGAATCTCGCAACATTGTTTTCGACTATCTTTTTAATTTTCATGAAAGGAAAACCCACAAACGCTGCAGAAGATACATTCATTTCAACATCACACAAAATATCGACTTTTGAAGACCTACTACACACATTAAGACACTGTTCCTTTATATCTATTCGTTCATTTCAACAATTCACATGTCAAATCAAACACTCGGAATCATTTTGTAACACTTTCACAACAATTGTTCAACAATACAGTTCACCCTTGGTTTCTTTTACTGCGAATTCGACATTCTCATTAGACAGCATGACTACTGGTACATTGTCAATAGCAAAGCGAAGGTTCTCCAGATGTACAATGTGGATTCAGTACGACATAATTGCAATACCCACCCATTTTGCAAGTCTTCAACCGGACGTTTTTGTATTTTATTCAAGTTTAAATGAACTTTCGTATAACCTCAACTACTTTGACTGGACAAGTAAAGCATCGTGGCTATCGGCAGTGGAAGCTTGGTTTTTGAGGCCCACGGTCATGATTCACACTAACCCATTATCAAGTGAGGTCTCCATTTTGTGTATGTTTTGCAAAAAACTTGGGATTTTAGCAAAATCGGTATTTTTTCACCATTTACCACAGTCATTTGATTCTCTCAGTTTAAACTTCAATCACGAGTTAGCAACAAAAAACCTCAACACATACGACATCTTTCTTGATGATATGGACTTTATAATGTCACGATATTCGACATTGGTCAAAAATTCATGCTATCAGTATCCTGTTAGATTTTCAATTGAACCGCATATATGCGCCATGTTAATGCTAGGTACACGTTTAAATTTCACACTTTCAAACTTCCAAACCTTTTATTGGTCTCCCAAAATTGCTAAATCAGCATTTGTATCTGCACCTAACCTTCGAAAGGAAAGAAGTTGGCTATCGTATTATTCGAATACAGACGAGTTTGGTTTTATGTCTGGCTGGCTTCACAACAAAGTCACATTAAGTGCCGTATTTCTTCAACCGTTAGCTCTATCGAGCTGGCTATTAGTTGCTAATGCAGCGGTATTATTGTTGTTTATACTTTCATTGACAAATGGTTTGCGAACAAGGACTAAATACATCGTTTTTAAGGTAGTTTATGACATAATTATGATGGCAAAAAATCTGATAGATCAGCCAACTAGCTCTAACGACACAAATGGCACGCAATTGAAGCTAAGCACATTGTTTATGTGCTTGTGGTGCTTTTGTTGCATGCATGCAAACCATGTTTACAAAGCAGTTGTGTTTTCCGGTAGTCACTTTCAAGAACACACCGAATATCCACTTGATACAAATGAGATGGTTCAATCCTCTTGGGAAAAATATACCTCAAACATTTACTCGATGGGTGAAATTACCTCCTCAAATTGCATGTTGCACTATGTATCAACTGATATGAGTAATGGAAGCGATTATCTTCAAGAAATCAAAGATGGCGTGATTTGTTACGTACAGTTTGATGATAGAGTTGTGTATGACATGAACGAGTGGCCATTGTGGGACTATCGTTCGAAAAGAGACGATTCTATAAAACTGGAAAACATCATTTATGTAAACTATATCGATAGCCTAAAGCAAATAAAGTTAGGTCTAAGCGCATTAAATTCGGAAACGAAGTGGTCACCAATATATAAAATTTCTCAAATTACTGTTCCCACATTTTGTGTGACTGGGGAAGCCGGAGTAGTTACACAGTTGCTTAGTGATGGTTTACGTACATTCCAAGAATCTGGACTGAAAGTACTTTGGGAAAGAAATTTTGATTTAAATTACCAAATAGAATTCATAGATTACATTTTTAAAATGTACAAAGACCTGGCTAACACAGCCAGACAACGACCAACTAAGAAAGCGGGGAGTCATATGTTGGCGTTAGCAAACGGACAAATTCAATCTGAAGAATATGAACCAATACCAAATACGGTGTACTTGGAGGGAGCAAAATACATAGGTGGGTTTCTGGGTATTTCCGCTCTTGTTTTTATTTTAGAGTGTATTTCTCAAAAACGTTTAATGATGTTGCAACTAAAAGTTATTTATTGGACAATTAAACTATATGGCAAATATTACTACAGCATGGTTTTATATGAGGTCAAGCTATTATGGGAAAAATACTTTAGACGATGTTGTATCAAGCCAAAAATATTTAAAAAATAATGAATAAGATGGATAATAAAATAAAACGTGATTGATATTGAGCACTGTTGAAGAAGTTGTCAAGAAGTATAAACATATGCACTTCAAAATTCATTGAAGTAGTATGTTTGGTAACTTAAATGTAAGCTAAAAGCGTATTATTTGTAAAGCGTAAAATGAAATGCAATTTCACTGTAAAATATTGAATTTAAAATGATTCACATAATTGACTGTTAAACTTAAATTTAAACTTTGAATTTGGCTTTTATAATTATAGAACTAACTCAAATTGTCCTTTGCAGTAGGGCAGTTTGAGATATTTATTTTTAAAATTAAAGCTATAATTGTGTACAGTGCAATTTATTTAGCATCATCTCATTCATCGTCATCTCGATGCGCCTACTTTTTTATGCTCCCAACATTCAAAAAACCTCACAGTTTACTCACTATCCTAAATCAAAGTCAAACCTAAATCAAAGGCAAAGTTAAATCTATTTTATTGATAGTGCGCTCCTAATTTACCTTTAACCTTTAGTAACTATCAATCAACTAATTAAATAATGATGCTGCAGTAACTGTGACAGAACACATTTCAAGCTATTTTCAAACACAGAAGAGAAAAATTAGATGAAGGATATGACCACTACAAGAATCACCCTGCTTGAGCTAGGGCTATCAACAAATACTCAGAAAGCTGCTAAAATATTTAACTTTTATGCTGTCACAGTTTACTACAATTACTTTAATTAACAACTTACAACTACCAGCGTAGTATTGAAGTGGGTACTCAATTTAGAGGTTTGTAGCAGCAGTATAGTGATAGCAGGAGATGACAGCACAAAACAGACCAGATTTGGAGTGGTTTTTGGGTGATAGTCTTAGCCCAATAGAGTTTCTTCCAACAAGACAGGAAACTGGAGTGTGTGGTGGACACACGAACGACCAAGGAGCACTATACTTTTTTGGGGTAACTTAAGAAGGCTGTGCAGAAGAAATAAAATACTCCAAAAATAAAAATTTGCACAGAAATTAACACCGCCAAAGTACCACAAAATTATGCCCAAAATAATATTTTAATTGATAAAAATTACCGCATGAAGTGCGCCTGTGATGATGGTGGTGATGGCAGTAAAAACTGCAAATTAACGAAAAGCAGTAAGCAGTAAAACTTTTAGCTTACAAGCTATACTTTGCCGGTGGCAATTATAATTTAGGTGGGAGTAAACCCGAGCATAAATCAACTAAGAACTAAAACCGATTTCGGTTTAAAAAAGAAACTTAAACTATTCCCTAACCAGGTTTCTGCTACCTGCAGAATTTTTTTGTCATGACAGACAGAACTGGAGGAGTTGAGCTATTGACTGAGTTGGAGCGAATGATTGGGCTTCACTCTGGGCCTATATATTACGCCGGTGTCCGAGAGAAATAGTCCCGTTAACGTTAATCGTGTGTAAAGTAGGTGATAGTGATGGTCTCCCACTAACATGGAAAGCCATCACATAAAAATGCCACCAAGCAATGTCCTTAATTTTGATTCGTTGTTAATATGGTATTGGGATGAGTCCCAATACCAGCATAACTTTTACATAAAATGTGAACAAAAACGGCATGGTAGTGTATTTGCAATTGCAGAGCTTGATCTCTGCAAATGCAATATGAAAATCAAATTCCAGAGAAGAGATTTGGTTTTGAGAAGAGTTGAGGATCATTTGCGTTACATGCAAACAAATTATCCTTGACATGACATATGTTATGCGTACTGTGTAAAGGAACTAAAAACGCAAAAATTGAGGATTTGGAGCGTCTGTGGCACCTATCTACATGGCAGGCAGTTGTGCTGACAATTGTTATCACTTGACAAAATACTATATGTCAAACGAACAGGCAAACTGTCTGCTATCTACCAGTTGTCGAGATGTATGGAAATCGTTTGGCTTTGGAAAGTTATGGAGCGTAACTAACATGTCCAGCGTATGTCCAGCAAATCGAAGATGGGCGTTTTTTTAATTGCAGAACTCAAAAATAAACAACAATTTTGGAATTTGGTTTGCTGCAACTCGTTTCTACTTGTATTAGTCACAATTTACGGCACATACAAATTTATTTAAAGCTCTTGGAAAAAAATCGAATTTTGATTACTTCATTTAAGGTGCTTGTGTATTTCTTTCAATTGAAAGCAAAACCTCTTCTTGTGGTTTTTTTCAAAGCATTTAAGCCCTAAGTGATTAATTGTACGGCAAGTTTCAAGAAGAAATACACATTTACGCAAAAACTATGAGACATTGTCTCTCAAAATCCATAAATTTCAGGAGTTGTGGTACATTCACGGCCTGATCCACACTGACGCCCCAAGTCCTGACATTATATGTTTTTAAGTCCGCTTCAAAGTACGAATAACGTATGTAAATTTGGTGAAATCAAAAAGTTTACTTGGTCAATCTAGAGAAAAGATGCTCTTTGCTAAAACGCACTCCTCTTGACCACTTCAAAAAATGCTTCAGTAATAATTTTATTTTACTGAGTTTCTCTGCAAAACTCTTGATGCAATGAACTAAAATAATTGACTCTGCTTTTCCTGGAAATGTTTTTTGGACCATCTGTTCTTTGCAGCTGTTAAGTGACAAAGTATTCTATTTTCTCATTAAAATTCAGAACATCAGGTAAATGTGGTAACTATGACTGATTGTCGTACAAGCACAAGGTTCAAGCCAACCCATAAGTCTGGTTATACTGTGGCGCAAAATAATTTCTCACCAAAAAAATGTGTGATGTGGATATTGTAAAAATAATACTCAAAATTGATGAAAACTCTGCGGAAAATCAATTTGGTACTAATATTCTGTAGCTTGGGCAAATTTGTGGTTGATATGCAAAAAATTTTCAACTGAAGCATTTATTAAAATTAAATAATCTCTGACATAAATAAATATATACTTTATTATAAGGATTGGTCTACACTTCAAGGTTTCTGGAATGTGTCCAGTCTGTCTCAAAATTTGTAAGGGACTAAAAATGGCGAATAACTTTGAAAGCAGGAAGTCTCGAGCCCATTGTGTAGGCCTAGTGGATTTGGTATGGTAAATTTGTTTATTTTCTTAAAACTTCTTAAAAATTGTTTTAATTATTGGTACAACAATTTTGGTTTAAATATTATCAGGTAGCCAAGCTAGTTTTGACTTTAGCATGTTAGTCCGTCTGCCTGTCCGTTCGTCGGCCCAAAAACTCAAAAGCGCGTTGACCGACCACGCTTAAATTTGTTTGAGCTACGTCGTTATGATCGCTATTACAGCGGGTTTATTGATGTTGCAGTGCTGTCTCGGTTTTGGATCAGTCCTAATGCTGAGTTTTGTAATCATTCTACTTATTGAGTATAATGTTTCCATTGACGATATAACGGGTAAGATAAATTATTCAATTGTTACAGTCAACAGTTTAAAATAAAAGTAGATACTTTTTTAACTTTTAGTTTCTAATGGAATACTGGCTGTAATTTTCTTTGCTTTATTGGCACTGGATTTTTAATTGTATGTAAACTTATAACAGCAAGTAATATAGTTCCCTGAGCTCAGAGAAGGTACTGTTTTGGACTCGATTTTGGTATCATTTCAACATTATTTTTCTCTTGTTTGGAATTGCCAACGACTTGATTACATTCGAACCAAAAAATGTAGTCCGATCGGGTATTGGTGTGCCTATTCGATTGTACATGATTTGGACTGTGAAAAAGTACATGACTGCTTTAGACGATCGCGTGTTGGATATTGGAGCAAATTGCCAACGTGATTAAGTATCCAGGACACGTGGAAGAAACGAATTACCAATCCAATTTGTTGGATTTATCAAAAGAATGGTTTGACCTGTCGATAATTTATGGATGTTAAATTATTTATAAAATAGGATATTAATCAAGTAAATACATTTCGGATTTCCTTGAGCAAAATGTGTTGTAATTATTTATTTCTTCGGTGTAATGTTTCAACGTTCAAGGCCACATCCATAGTTCATTCATTGACAAAACGTTTTTTACAGCTGCTATAGTACTGTTGCTGGTACCAAAAACGTTCTTTTATTCCTTCTTGTAAAAAATAGCGAATATCTACAGGAGAGTATGACGGATAAATTGAGTTTGTGTGCTTACAAACGAGCGAAACATCATGAAAATAAAATAGAAAACTATCCAATTAAATGAGATACCAAAGAAACGATGAATGATTAAAAAAATTCATCCATGTATTATTTTATGATACTCTAAAGTTCTGTTTGTAAGAAAACACGCTCGTAACTCGTAAAATAACTAAAAGACTGTCACACATTTCAAACATTAGTGGCGATCGTAACTCAAATATTATCTAAACAATCTGGACACGCTATTTTCTTCATAAAATAATGCTGATGTAAACAATTCAAAAAAGAGCTTCAGGTTACCTTTAAATCAAATTATTTACCATTTTTGTTGCAGGCAACAGGTAATTGTGTCTTATGCAGATTACTTTTTTTTGTGCGTGAACAATGTTTGGCTGAGATAAAAAGACTGATCTTCAATTGCACTTTCCAGAAAACTTCCTAGCTATTTTATTATGGGAATATATTTTCAATCCCTGAAAAACGAATCTTTTTTTATTTAAAATTTTGTAGGAGCGTCCCTGAGGACGATTATTATGAATCAATAGCCCCTGTGATCCGTTATTCAGGGAAAATTGATTTTTTTACAATAATTTACACGATAATTCATGTCTTTTAAGTGCTTTACACGCTTTTTGGACGCCCATGGCCTAAAAATCCAGACTTACACACACAAATTACATTGCAGAAATGCGTACATACTTTAACTGCAACAAGAGAATTAAGCCTTTCTACTTTGAAGCTTATTTCGAAAATGTTTGAACAACAATGATAAATATTGTGACTAATATGCCACTGTGCGTATAGAAAGTCATGCTCAGAAAAAGTAAAATGGAATATGTTGCTGAATGGCCTCATCATGTTTTCAACGAACGGTTTTGACCATGACAATCTATACATCATTTGATTTCGGATTATCAGAGAAACACAACAATTTACCACTTGGTTGTCTAACATTTGGTGTAACTAAAACAATTCTTGATCAGATTCCGTGTCAAACAGGTGAACCACCTGAAACAATTCATTAAACATTTGCGTTATTCGTAAAAAAAAATCTTTCACAAATCATGAGTCCATATATTTCATAATAATAAAGTGTTTTGTAGTGACAGATTCATATATAAATACAATGTAACTACATTGGTCGCCATTAGAATGCAATTCCAAGCCAAACAGTGTTGACCAAACAGCTAAGCCTCTCAAACAAACCCTGGTAAAAAAAAATCTTTGGAAAATGGAAAATAACTTTGAAGAAAAACGTATCCGAGCTCATTGTGTGGGGCAAGTTGACATGGTATGGCTTTATTAAAAAAATTGTTACAAATTCAAGGCGTTTACTTATAATGTATTTTTTATTTTTTTAGTGCTGCCGTATTTACCAAGCAATATTTATTATTGGGAGTTTTATACTCGTAATTGTAGCATATTCTCAGCATATTTTCAAATCAATGGATACGATATTCAGTAAGATGGATAATTTACTATTTTACCTTAAAAATAACCTGGATACGAATCACGTTTAGATAAGAATTTATTTTTATTTTACAGTTTTTATTGTGGCATTCGGGATCGGTATAATTGTGATATTTGCAGTGGACTTTTTTGTCATCATTAAGCTACTAAGAGTAAGCAGTGAAGACAAAAACTTGAGTGAAGATAAAGCTGTCTTTTGGAGTCGATTTTGGATGTATTTAAACATATTTTTTATTTTGATCGGAATATTGTCAAGTTTTCTTACATTCAAGCATTTTAGTTCCTTGACATTCCTAATTGGTCTTCCTTTTCGAGTCTATATGATTTGTGTTGTTGGTAAATATATTGATGCTTTAGAACAACGTATTTCGGACACTATGACCCAAATCGAACTTAATAATCGCAACATAGGTTGGGCTGACGTGGTTTACCATTTAGATTTAAAAATGTGACAAAAAAATGAAAATCTATCAATGGAATAAATAACAATAATGTTTTTGAAGATGATGTCTCAAATAACAAATATGCAATACTATTGCAAATTTCATAAGTATTTTCAAAATAAATCTTTGCGGTTCAGAAAAATATGCATTTAAGTTCACAATTTCCATGCAATTTGTGTATTTTCCAATCATTTTTTTGAAATAGTGCAATAATAATTACATTTAGTAGGAGAGATGGTCTGGACAAAAGACAAATGAATAAAACAGGTATATTTTTAAATAGCAAAAATACAACATATTTTGATGTTGACTTCTGAGATTTTTCAGTATGTGTTTCATTTGATAATTCATGTATGAAGCTGGTAGATTGTTAAACGAATAAAACTATTCATTTAGTTTTGCCTAAATAAAAAAATGCAGCTGTATTCCATTCTTGGTCATAAATTAGTATCACCTACCATATATAATATGCAGTAAGCGGAAAATTGAAGATCAGCTTGAATTATGCAATGCATACGATTACAATGAGAGTATTGAACAGGCATAAAGCAAAAATATCCACATAACTATATTTTTGTGGGCAGAATGGTAAAGCGGTGCATCAAAAGAAGTGAAAAATCCCTTGGTGGTGCAGAGTTCAATGAAACATGAGTGTTTTTGTGCACGTTAACTGGCATTAGAAGTTCATCACTGTGTTATACGTATAGTATAGTGCTGGAATCATGTAATTACGAACATAATAACGAAAAGCCATGTCCATTTCGAAATAAAATCTTGAACATGTTCATACCTGACATGGTAATATACCATATTCAGTGGAGGATCAGTAGCGGAATTCCGCTACATTGTGGCGGAATTCCGCTACAATAATGTAGCGGAATAATGCTAC
>JAQFZG010001694.1:0-19706 GCA_034695465.1 Entomobrya nicoleti
GGTGACAAGTGGACGATAACTTTCCACTATCAACCTTATCCTTTTTAACTTTTTTAATTGGCGGCTTAATTGGTTCACTTTTATTAATTGGCGGCTTAATTGGTTTACTTTTATTAATTGGCTTTTGAGTTGTAGGCAGCTTGATTTGATGACTGGTGAACATGTGAGTTCGAAAACATCTGAGATTAGTAAAGGCAGCTTCACACTTGTCGCACTTTAATGGCTTTGTGTGCCATCGCTCGTGAACAAAGTAATCATTTCGATTGGTCAGGATTCTGGTGCAGTTGTCGTGGAAACAGGGTAACTCATTTGTGGAGTGGCTTTTTTGGAGGTGTCGGAATAAGTCGATAATGCGCCGGAAGATGAGTGGGCATTTGTAGCACTTTTTGGGAATGAATTTTGGGGGGTCAACCACTTTTTTTGATCTGGTTCGGGTTTGAAGCTTGGCAAGGTCGTGGACTTGGTTGAGGTGACGGCGACGATCTCGATTGGTGAGGAAGGTGGGGGTAGATTCTTCGGGACATAAATGGCAGGTTAGGGGGTCTCGATGAATTTTTTGGTGGGTGGAGTATTGGGATGAGGAGGTTAATGATAAGGTGCAGTTTGGATGGGGGCAGGATAATTTATTTGTGGAGTGGGTGGAACGCAGGTGCTGGAATAAGGAGGAGATGGAGGGGAGTTGGAGGGAACAGTGGGCACATGGCTGGGGTTCTTTGGTGGATTTTGATTTACGGGTGCGAGGCTTCCTCCGGGTTCTGTTCCTTATCGGTTGTGGGGAAGGTGCCCAATTGTCATCAGAGTTATAGTCGGCAAGGTTATCATCGAATGGTTCCTCCTCAGAAGAGGGAAGATCCACCTCAATTTTCACTTTGGTCGATGGGGTCGCCGCCTCCTCCAAGATATTTTTGATGAGTTGGTTTCCTTCGTGAAGGGGGTCCCCCCGGAAGTAGTCATCGTAGTTATCTGAAGTGAATTAATTTAATTACATTAAAAATTATGAAGTGGACAATTTATAAATTAAAAATAGCAATTATTTAATTTTATATTTTAAGGATTATTTTTCTTACGCTTTTTTACAAATTGCCTGGTTTCCTTGTAAATCATGTTATTACTGAGGATGATATCATCATGACCATCTGGGCCTGGTGATAACTGGTTATTTGGGAGTTTGGCCTGGTCAACAATTTGCTTTTGGATCTTTTTCAGTTTGGCACTAATTTCCAGTATTTGAAAATGGAGGTCCTTGGCTTGGCTAGTTAACTGACTGCACGGCTCACACAAGCTTATCTTCCAATTTGTAGGATTTCCAAATTCCACCAAATATTTTTCCAAGTTGACTGAAGGCACTTGAAGCATCTTCCTCAAAAGGAAGATAACATTTAACTGCTGAGAAATTCCGGTAGCTTTTTCTTCATCATCACCATCACCGATTCCATTAAGAGAACACTTCAAATGATCACTAGTTATATTTTTACTGTGACGCCCTTTCAAACCACAAATTAAACACAACGACAACATATCAGAGCCAGGTTCCTCAAATGCCAAACCATCTGGTTCTGCTTGTAACTGATCCATTTAAATTAATAATAATTATCAGAGCAACAAATGAGATCTTTTTCGTTTGTTGCTGTGTATTAACCAAAAGAACCAAAACACAAGTCAGCTGTCAGCTGATCAGCCAGCAAAACGGCGCAGCCTCCAGAGCCGATTTACTCGATCCTCTACAGCCGAATTTTCCGATCCTCCGGAGCCGATTTTTCCGATCCTCCAGAGCCGAATTTTCCGATTCTCCAGAGCCGATTTATCCGATCCTCTAGAGCCGAATTTTGCGACCCGCCAAACCCGATAACTTCGAGCCTCCAGAACCGATTTCCCCGAGCTGACAGCGTTTTAAGTAAGGGATCAAATATATATAATACTAGCTGAGCCCATTGTACATACAAATGTACAGATCCTAGGTTGGCGTAATTAGGACAATCAGAAATCCCCCCTTTTCCTAACCAAACCGACTTTCCAATTCTGCCCTTTTCCTATCCCTAAACTACTTTTTCCATCCTACCCGGCGGTAGGAAAAGTCGAAACACACATCTGACCTCATATTCAAATTCTTATTGACAACATGTTCTGTGCTTCAGCCTCTTGTAGCACTTCATCTGTACAATTTTAGTACCCCTACTGGGAAAAGAAAGGTCAAAACTCAAATTCAGCTTCACAAATTACCCCCATAATATGGGTTTCTGCCTGCTACGGCTTTATTTGTACGATTTGGATGGAATGTCATAGGAGTCATAGGTGAAAGGTTATATACTATAAATGTCAAAACTCCCATCTGACCTTATATTGAGAGTCTACGTCTCTAACTATGCTAACATTCGAACTCGCAGCCTTCAAAACCAACATTTAGTGAAATCGAAAAATTGTAAGATAGCCCCATCGTTACTAACTTTTTATGAATAAGGTAGGTGATATCCCAATAATCCCAATATAAAGTGTTTACGACTAGTGATGGGCCCGTTACTGCGCTAAGCGCAGTACTAAAACCTTCAGTTCCCACCCTTGGGCGATGTTATGT
The DNA here is from genome assembly GCA_034695465.1 of Entomobrya nicoleti. Taxonomy (NCBI): domain Eukaryota; kingdom Metazoa; phylum Arthropoda; class Collembola; order Entomobryomorpha; family Entomobryidae; genus Entomobrya; species Entomobrya nicoleti. The sequence continues at coordinate 2,573 of JAQFZG010001694.1, forward strand.
CCTAAACCACGAAAAGAACTAAGTTAGTTTTTTTTGTAATTTTTGGCGGCGCGTCAGAACATCTGTTCGGGAAAAGACTCTGCCACACACATTGCAAGGAACTCTTTCCTTGCACTTGCATCGGTTTTTGGCCGAGGTTGCCGGAGTTTGTATAGAATTACTTCACCGAGGTCGCACTGTGGTAGTATGGATGGAAATATGTAGTGCATTATATATACATAAAGACGTTGTAACGGTAACTGTCATTCTCAACTCATGCAGCTAACTATTGTGCCAAAATTAGACTTCGTGGGCTAGTGGCACCTTCATTGCGAACGTTGATTTTATTTTGGAAGAACAAAATAATTTTTAAATAGTTGAAAAGATTGCAATTTTATTATTTTTATATGGTCAAGGGATTTTAAACTATTCATTTTGCAAGCATTTGGTAGAAATAAGACATTTTATTTTGTATCATTTTGCTGTACATGCGTATAATGCTCGGATTTTGTATAGTACGAACGAAGGGAATTGACTTCACAACATTTACGTTAAGATTTCATGAAAATAGATCATTTTTTGGGGGTAAAGGTTCTTGAGTTACAGTACTGACAGACGGACACACAGACAAACACGATAAAGTCCATACTAACTGAGCTTCGCCTTCAGCGAAGTACGAAAGGAATTTAAGTAAGCACACTAATATGTTATAATATATTAGTAGTACTAATATGTTGTGGAAGCATGCATGTTTTAATATGTGGTCGGGTGAGGGGCTATCGGCCCTCCACCCTCGTTTGGTCTTGAATTGTATTACAGCTTTGCATTCTGTAACATAAGGCTTTTATAATGCATGCATGATTGGTTTAATGTACGTTAGCTATATCACATACTAACAGCATCTGTACATATAATAATGTAAATAAGCATCAATGGACTCTAGTTTGGTCCTATATAAAAGCTCTGCTCTTACGCACATAGTGTTGATACAATCCACACATAAAAATGTGTGTTGAGGTTCTACTATATGGTTTGGTATGCCACATATATGTATCGTCTGTGCATAAAAAAATCATCGTCAGTGGACTCTTGTTTTCTCTTACATTACAGCTTTGCATCTAGGTATACAAGCGATTTTTCTTACTTTGATGATGTCTGTTCATACCCTATCATAATATTTGCTATAACATCCGTGTATCATCTGTAAATGAAACAAAGTAATTTATCATAATTGAAAAATATTTAGGTAAATGCGGGTTTTAAGTGAGTTTTCACAAAAGCATTGATTTATTGACACGATATATTATTATATTACGAATTCCTTTAAAAAATCAATTGGACTTAAACTAAATCGCTTCCAGAAAGGTTAAAAACAAAGTTCAACTTTCTTTATCAAATAATATGTATTATGAATGAATTCGGAATAAAAAATCAGCATCTAAAGTAACAACCATGCCTGAACTCAAAAGATAGTTCGATGATATGTGCATGTGCTTGCTGTCTGATCAGACAAATCGTATCATATAAAGTTTAAAAGTTCACGCATGGGATTGAAATGAAATCTTGCATCCAACCAGTCTGATTAAGAATTAACAATATATTAAATTGCAGCAGTTATTAATTTATTTATTTTTGGTTAGTTCCATCAAGTCTTTCCACCAACAACCAAAATGTTGAGGCTCCTAATATTGATGTGTACTGTCAACTGCATAATTTGCTGTTCACCACGAACGTAATAAATCGACTTTACAATTATTCCTAAGCCATTTAAATAAGTTTTAAATTACTAAAAGACTTTTTTCAGCTTTTCTGACTACCCTAAACATATTGATGTAAATCCAACTGGCGAATACTCATTTAGTAAACCACTTGAAATGCGATGTGACAAACCGTACATCCCATCAACATTTACACGCAGTTCAATGCACCAAGTTAAGTGCTCATATAATTTTCCACCTGGAATTGAGATAATGCAGTATGGATACACTAAGCAAGTAGAAGAAGAAAACGTTCCAAGGCAACCCATCATAATATTTGGCTGCGAAGAAAATCCCAAATCAATTTTGGAAGGAAAAAATTATGAAATGCCTAAAAATACTGATTTCCAAGAAATTAATGATGTAAGTTCAACTTAACAAATAAATTCCGTGTTAAAATTCCGTTCCGATAATAAAATAATAGATTTAATTATTTAAAGGTAGCGTATACATTATCTGTTTACGACCAAGAAGAAACAGCAAGGAAATGGCTTTCTACTGAATCAAGGTCAGTTCTCGAATACGCAGGTGCACAAATGATGTTTTACAGCAACATAATTCAAAAAACATCTGAAAGGAAAAAAAAGGTAAAATACACATTAAGCGTAACAACGTGCTCTTACATATTCGGAAAATTTATAAAAAGTAACTTTCTTCGCAGGTACTCAGAGTTGAATTCAGAGTGTATAGCGCCTCACCTTCATATCAACCGTCAAAAGGATTGCTCTTAAGTTACCGTTCCTTACCAGAAAAGTTAGCTGACGACATAACGGCGTACATAGAATTTGTTACCACTTACGGTTTATATGTTCGCTCAAATGTTGTTTTTGGAGGTTTCTTGGAAGTAGTCGCAGAAAAAGGCATAAGTGATAGCATTTCGAAGGAGGAAAAAGTCATTCTGATTAACAATATGCTGAAACAAGACATGACGAGATTTTATTTCGGTGGTGAAAATAGAAAGAATATTTCCAGTTGGTTGGAGAGTGTTACGGCAAACCCAAAACCAATCGAAACTAACTTGATTGCACTATATGATTTCATAGAACCTAATTCTACCAGTGAAAGAAAACATTCATTAAAGTCAATTGTCGAAATTACAGAAAATAGGGCAACACTTCAACTTTTAAAGCATTTTCTGGAATGGCAGGGACCGTCGCACCAGATCTCAACATTCTTGTTGAATTCAGTAAATTGGCAATTGAGTTTGATGTGCCCAAGTACCAGTTATGCATCACAAATTAGAAAGGGTATATTTCAAGCAAAGAATTTGCGATTCAAAAAGTATGTATTGTTTTGTATGCATGATGTCTCATACTGGACAGAGAGAGGAGACTACTACGTAAAGTCTATCGTTGTTAGTATATTTCCTGGCTTGTGCTTTACAAAAGATGAAGCTATCGGATATTGTGTAAGATCACGCATTGACATTCCACCAGAAAGTCCATGTGTGCTGTTATATGAATCCGAAAAATGCAATGGGCATGTTTACGCAAATATAACTTCATCGACTTCAAATAGTGTCCTTCAGGAGGCTCTTAAAAGCACACGATCTTTTACCTACTGCTAAATTTTCCAATAACACAAGTATGCATATACTATACAATGATCCATTCTATAGTTCTCTGAGAAATTGTTTTAGAACAAAATGGTATCTGTATTTATACTTTTCAAGTTGTGTAATGCTTGACATCTTATAACATTCAGCAAAGGTATTCCGTAACTATCGTCCCTTTCTTTGGCCACATGCAAGATCAACTCATGAAACGTCATTAAAGCGCCCCGAAAATTTAAACATTACTATGCTGGATGTTTTGGTTGATGAAATGTCTAGTTTAAGTGTACTTAATTCATTTAATGTTAATGCTTAAAATCCAACTTGTGGTTTTTCTATGGTAGTATATTAAAATATTCTTTCAGCTAGCGAATATACTAGTGATTGTTTGCATTTATTTTGAGTACATAATTATCAATTTCACCTCAATAAAATTCTAATCTAAAACAAATTTCATCAAAAATTTACATGTCATAACATTTTAATTTCACTTCCTAGGAATAAGCCAAACAGAAGTCACCTTGTGATTATTGTTCAACTTTTGCTGAACAACCGGCTTTCGTGTCATACCATCATAAATGATCCTTTTCCCACCAATTACAAATTTGGTGATAAAATGTGGAATTCCTTTATCATCCTCGTTGGAAGTCAGAGTTCCCGACACGCAAGTATATGCAAAAAGATCATAAGTTTTCCCATTAAAAGTTTGAGTCAACCGTAACCGGTTCTCCTTGAAATAACGCTTCTCATCCAATAATAAAGGATAAAAAATAAAAGGTTGATCTGGATCCATAAACTTGTGATAAATCACACGTGGTGAGCCACAGTGGCAGTTTGATCGGTAAGGAATAGGGTTGTTCATTACGTGCTCAAATTTGGAAGGGGTCCACTTCAAAACCTCTCCAACATCTGAGTGCTCCCATTTCCATGCCCTGCTTCCCACTTCTGGAAAAATAACAGGGTCTTTAAACCCAATGCATTTTTCATCCGAACAACGATGATACTTCTTCACGGGTACAAGTAAAGCAGCGAATTTAAAAGCGCTATTAAATTCGCTGTTGCGTAAATTTCCTTCGTCAGAAACAGCAACTTGTTTACCATCTATCTCCCGGGTTTGTTTGATGTTCCCAGGATCTGTTTTCATGATGTCACTTAGCCATAAAGTTTTAGCGGCATCAAACTGGTGACCCTCGGCATGTTTAATAGTCTTCATGATGCTCTGAATAATTTCTCGGGATCCTCTTTTGGGGTCTTGATTCCAAGCTGCATCCGCAATTGCATCAATGTAGCTCGAAACCTCTGGAAAATGAATGCAAATTCCAACAAGACATTGCAAAGTCGTATCCAGACTGCAGGTGTTCCTAAGCTTTGTATTGTCCACTAAAAATCTCCCACCCCATGGAACGGTAGGCACTGAATCCATGAAGTCATTCGCTAGTGAATTAAGCCGAGTTGTTTTGAATGGTTTCTTGAATCTTTCTTTTTGTGAATCTGGGTCCTTTCTATCGAAGTTTTTTCCTACATAAAAATCATTTTTAGTATGAATACATTTGGAAATTTTTTGTACACGAAAATATTTAACCGCATGTAAAAAAGTGAAAATCACGTACCTTTAAAGCGTCCAAGTGGCACCTGGAAAACATTCCACTGGTCATCTGACAAATTAGCAAACTTGTCTGCATTGTCATTTGGTGTCTCTTCACAATTCTTGGTGGATTTTTTCTGTCGACCATTGGCCGCCTCGGGGTCAAGACCTAAAGATGAAGCACCTTGCCCTAATCCAGCTTGGTAATGTGTTTTGAAATTTGGGATCTTGTCGTTTGCTTTTTGAGAGGTCTTATCTTGCTTATGACTTTTGGAAACATTTGGATCACAATTTACGTTGTAAAGAGTAGATGTCATGGTGTTAGCTATGCCTTTTATAACCATTGCTTGCCTTCGAATGAATCTTGATACTTTCTGATGCTTCCTATTTTTATAGATGTTTGTTTTCATCAAACTGAAATGACCCTCAACGGGATTATTGGTGTCTGATTTCTTGCGCACTTTAGTTGATGTCAAAACCATATGCGTGATGACAGGAAAGTATGGCAAAAAGTAGGTTCGCAGATAATCTGCAAATTCCTTGCAGTAGTAAGGGTTGGCAGGATGTTGATTCGCCTGAATTTTGATGTCGTTATTTCGTTCCTCGCAAATTGAAAATATGGAGTAACTGTATTGCCCAAACGCCGAACGAAACCAAAAAGGAGCATCGCTGGCGACGTCTTCAAACTCAAAACTCTTCCAAGGAATGGAATCTAGAAAACGTTCACAAAAAAGGAAGAATTAACACATAACTTACCTTTCTGAATTTTAAAACAAAGGAGTCATACCTCGTTTAGTTGGGACATGAAGCTCTCTTATCTGTTTAGCTACATAGGGGGTATAGTACTCGAACAGTGTGATGATTCCAATTTCCTTAGTCCTCCGGTCAAAAGAATGCAAATCTTTTGATCTGACCAAGGCCTTTGTCCAATCAATAATAACCTCTAGTACCATTGATTTAAGATTTCTTGGTAAAGACTGGTAACACTCAGTAGCTTTTTTCTTCATGGCTTTCAGTACGTGAAACCTCAAATTGAATAAAATTTAATATAATTTATTAGTGTAATAAAATTTACATAGCGTACCTCCGTTTTAAATAAATTATCTCAATACCGACAAACGTGCACTGGAAACATATCCATGATCTGTTCGTTAAATGGATTCTGAACATAATGGTGCCAGAAAGCATTAAGGTAGCTGTCCAGCCGACTTTGAGCGAAGAGCCGGACCAAGCTTGTCAAAAACGGTTTGCTAAAATCGATCTCAAACTTTTCTATTCCAAAGAATCTCTCATTGATATTGAAGCGGGTTTGATAGCTAAAATCATCAAAAATATGCATTGTAATACTAGAAATTATTGTAATACTGATATAGTCATAAAAGAAATATGAGATATACCTATGAAAAAATGTGTACAGAAAACTGTATATACTGCTGTGCTTGTTGTCACTGGTTAGCATCTCAAGCAATGGCAGGGCAGTGTATCCTGGAACTGGTGACTGAACCAAAACTGTATATAGTAATATCTCTTTAGGGTCGTATTGTTCTCCCAATGGTTTGCAGATCGACCCAGTAGCATCAAGGAACAATTGAACCGGTCCCAATTTTTGCAGGTTCTTCAGCATTTCCATTTGTTGAAACGAATACAGAACAATTCTTGCAGGGAAAATTTGGAATGCTCTTATGTACCCGGGGTATTCTTTGTCAGGAAATTCCTTTTTAAGCTCGGGTCGTGATTTTAGGACGTCGAGGACTACATCACGATCTAGATCACCTTCCTTGTCCATCTATAAATATAATACAAGCGAATTTTACAGCTGAGCTGTACTAACGTAATCAAAGTCATATTACCTTTTCTTTTTGCATCTGAAACGCTTTTATGCCCTTTAATTCAGTTAGTTTCCCGTTCTTCACTGCTTCCATGTCACACTTTGCTGCACGTTCCAGTCTTGCAGCAGCAGGCATTTTGCTTTTCAGAAGATTTCTTACGTCATCTTTGTAGTCACCAGTCCACTTTCTGCTTGAAGTCACGCCTCTATGATGAATCATCTCCCCCTTGTATAAACTATTTGAGAATTAATTAAAGTTGCATATTTGTCAGTCTTTTAAAAGATTTACCTTATAAAAATCACAAATTACCTTGCGTAAACCTTCACGTCCTGACCTTCCTTAGGTTTCTTTTTTACTACAAACCTCCAGCGTGCAGAACATTTGGCATTATTGCATTTGGAGTAGGCCGTCCAAAATGGTGTATTCAGAACAAGGGGTTCTCCTAGGACTTTTTTATTAAAGGATAGAACGCAAACCTGAAAAACAGGTGAGGGTTACAATTTGTTTTAATAATTTGTACAAAAATTGACTAAAAATATTGACTTGCCTTGTTTTCTTTGTCAAATGCTCTACTAATTGTATTGGTCCAAAATTTGGGGCAACGAAAATGCGTTTTCTTCAATCCGCTTTTATTTTTGCGGAGAATGACCACATTTCTCCATTCGTCTTGAGAAACCTCAAACGAAAACGCTGTTGGAACTTTACTCGTATCAATCCGTTCTCCTATTACTGGATCTGCACAAGCAACCAAAATGATTGTTAAAACGACAACTTATTAAAAACTGCTATGATTTACCTTTCTCGTCATCTTCATCATCAGTAATATGCAATTTGTCTTTGTTGACCAGTCCAAGTCCTTTTTTAGTATATGGTTTTTTAGTAATTGGCTCTTCTGCTCTTGCTGATTTTCGTTGACCTGTATGTTCGTCTTCAGCTGAAAAACAAAAAAATATTAATTTATTTTCAACATAACTATTTAAATGTAAAAATTACATAAGTCTTCGCTGGAATCTTCATGTATTGGTAAGTCTGCTTCCTTTGTATCTAAGACAGGAACTGTAGTTTCGTCTTCAACAGTTGAAGGACTCTTATCTTCGTCATTATCAGTTTCGGAATCAGATTCCCTAAAAATAAAATATTTATCAAAGGAAAATCTTCACTTCATCTAGAAAAACAAACTTACAATTCTTCGGAGCTATACATCTCATCAGATATGTCCAGCTCATCTTCCATTCCACTGGCAAATCCATTGCCTAAAAACACGCACAGTTATATACTTGTTGGTTGATTAAATCATTAGAATATTTTTTATATGAAAGTAGTACTATCAAAGTCACTGCCGACATCGTCATCGTCATACGACAAACAATTTTTATTGATAGCTTCCATATAGAGCCCCTTTGTCATTTGTGATGGTCTTCCAGTTGGCGTGCTGGTGTAAACCGGAGGAGATAAATTTTCATTCATTTTGAAACTCTTGGTGGAACAATTAGGAGATGTCCTGGAAGGAAATTCAACTTTATTAGTAAAATGTAACAAAACGGGACAGGTTATAGTATAACTTACTGAGTTTCCTGCAGTTTACTTTCCATCTTATTTTCATCGTTGCAATGCACCTGTGGGGTTCGAATTCTTCCCCTTGATAGGTTTGGAAGCCTGCGTGTAGACCTTTCATTCAATGACTGTAAGTCGTTTTTGTCATTATCTTTCGCTGGGGTTGTAACAACGACTGGAGTATCCGTTGCAGCTGCTGTAAAATCAGTGCATTGCTCAACATCGCTGTGCTCATCAGAGTCAGACACACTTATCCTTTAAGACAAAAGTATTTTATTTTTCTTGTTGTAAATTTTTGCAACCAAAATGTTTTCTTACAAACTATAGTCACTTCCGGAATCAGCCGAACCGGGTTCATTAGCTTCATCAAATTCGTGTGTGTCTTCAACTGCTTTGATTTCTTGAGAGGATTTTGAACCTGAATATAGGTAAAATCAAAGTAAGGCATGTGGTTGATAAATAACAGGCTTCTAAAGAAGATTCGTATATTAAATTACTCCTAGTTTCCTGAAGGATTTCAGGAATTTGTAAATTTCCCTTGCAAACATCACATATCAGAGTATCATCTTCGCCAAAGGCATCTATATCAATGCCAGCACATGTAGAATGGTACCAGCGGTCACAAGATGAGCCTAGAATTTTAAATGCAGCAAGGAATTTCGATTACATTAGATTATCATGATTAAAACTTACATTGAATGCGTCGGTCATTGCGCAGTGGTTGGTACGTTCCATCACATAGACATCCCTTGTAAGATTCTTCTTTCCTCTCTTGTGATTGCTTCAAACGGCTTTTTTGTTTTGCAACTTCGATGTCATAGTGCAACTGTATAAAAAAATTATTATTATTGAATGAAAAATGGTATTATGGTGGTGGAAAATTATTTCAAGTTTGTGTCGGTACTTACTACTACGTTTTTTCGTTTCAGATTCCAGAAACGATATATTAGGAAACGTTCTCGAAGCGTGTTCTTTTCCCCAGGAAATATAACAGCAACTGCTTTCCCCCAGATCCCATTAATTGACTTGTGTGCATCTTCGGATGTCGATAGAACTCTTTTGTCCCCATTCGAAACTTCATGCAAACCTTTGGCGATGGTTTTGCTGGTTACCCCTTTTTGTATCCAATGATCAAAATTTTCCTGTGAATTCATTTTGACATTTTACAAAGCAACCCAAATAGTGAATGATAAAGTTTAAGATTTGGTTTTCTATTTATATACAAATATTACCTTTTTTTATGATTTTTTGTCAAAACATTTACACGTGGTGTGTTTAAACTATTAAATTCACGTGGTTTAGGTCACTGGCTAAAGTATAAATAAGTAAAGCTCTAAATAAAAAAATATTTTGATGATAACATGAAAGGATGTCAAAAAAAGTCAAGATTTCAACCTGTACTCCAACAAAGATTTGATACCTAGATTTGTGGATTGTCAACAAATCTTTACGTAAATGCATGTATTCCTAGCGAGATCAGTATTTTTTCCTTTTTTAGCAACATCTGATGACTCAGTAAACAGATTTCTGTGTTGTGTACATGCATGTATATTAAACATGTAGTTTGCGCAGGCTCATAAAAGATTTTCATTGGATGAAAAAAAACGCGCATTGGGTTTAGCATTCAAAATTTTGATTTTTAGTCTTCTCAACCAAAAGACCTTGATATTTTGTAGTTTACAGCTAAGTAAACAAGTCACCTGATAATAGCTCTTCACCTGTTAAGTCAAGGTTGTCAACAAATTGAGGTAGGCAAATGAACATAGTTGCAGAACTTGCAACAGCAGCTTTGAATTTTGAGGTTGCACATGTTTTAATAATAGCCAAAGCTTCAGTGATATAATATCACCTTTGTTTTTTACAAAACAATAACTTTTCCGGTTTACAGCAACAAGGTGGCAAAGCGATTTTTTATTGACAGCATAAATTACAATTTAAAGCTGAAATGTAAGCCTGCATATAACAAATTACTAGTTATATAAAAGCCAGTTAAATAAGCTATTTGTGTCACATACGATGGAGGATGCGAAGAAGTCATATCTGTTGTATGAAAAACGCATATGTAAAAGTCGAGTTCATTTTACCAAAATCAATCATGAAGTTCCTGGGGAAAGCAGATTTATTCATAGCAGGCTATTTGTAAGTATACACTTCGTTTATAAGTAAGTAGGTTTTAAATTACTCCAGCGATCGACTAATATTGTTTTAATTCTTTTTAGGTTTTTCCTTGTGTTTGCTGCTGTGAAGAGTACAGGAGCTGTTACTATAACGGAGATAACCGATGACCTACCAGTTACTGTCAGCCACGGAGCCCACATAAGTGCGATTGATGACGTCTTGCTATACACAGAAATGGAATACCTATGGTTTACCATTCTTGACCTTCCAGATCCGCCAGCTTTTTCTCCAGGAAAATGTACATATGAAAATGAAGACGATGAGGCATGTTCATTATTTAAGGGGCTGCAAGGTGGTGTGGAGGACATAACAAGTCTTTTAGAAGTTATAAACCGTGTTTTAACAACGAAGGGATTATCGTCTACCATTCCTAAAGGAATTACGGTGCCTGATTCGTGGCTGAAAATAGTAGCAAATGTTAACGTTGCTTCCAATTTACCCACTCCAGACATGATTTCTAAGGCAGGGAATTCTTGGTTCAGCGATATGGAAGCCAGGCTGGTCCTACGGAAGCTGCTAAGTGATGGAAATCCGAAATTGAGCATAAGGGAGCGCCGTTGGCTTAACCATGTCATGAAACCAGCCCTTAAGTTAGCTCAGTTAGTCGGAATGAAAGAAATTAACAAAAATTTTAATTCTGTATTTGTCGGGGACAAATCGATTCTATCGATTCTTACAAATTACAAAATAGTGTCAAAAGATCATTACTCCGTTTTTGCGGATCTACCTTCCAAAGTGTCAGAATTCCAATTTGAAACTAAACGTTTGTTTTTGGAAGTTTTAAACAAAACTCATACCGTGAAGGAGTTAGCAAATGAAATACAAAAGGAAATTCAAAATCACAGCTACAAACTTGCTACAATAGAAGAAGCGTTTCTCCTTGAACAGTCTACAATTGCTGATATTGTGAAATCCATCTACACTTCAGTTGTGTACGGAATGCACTTTCAGGCTTTCGACGAATGCTACAGCGCACATATTCCAGTGGCATTTGTACCACCGGCTTTACTACAAGAACGACTTCAGGAAGTGCAGTCTAAATTACCAAGCCACTTACGATTTTCCATACCGTTGGCGGAATACCAGCAGTATTATCGATTGGAGCTCACCCAGTGTCTATTTGATTCCGCTGGTGGATTAATTCGCTTGGGTGTACCACTAATTGAAAAAAATTCAAATATGCAGATGTTCTCATTCAAAGCATTGCCATTTGCTCACGGCGATACCACTTGTTCCATTGAAACTCCGGCTTCGTTTATTATAAAGGACTTTAAGGAAAACAAGATTTATGCCGTAAGTGAAGTTGATGAAGATTATTGTCACCCACACACCTCAAAACTCTGCAGAATACCATACGTAAGTAACACGTCATTAAGCGTATAATTTATTCAAGGGATGAGCATAACCTGTTTCCTAATCTTGAATATTTTAAATATTTTTATTTAAACCTTAGGGAACCGCTGATGATTCAATCAACATTTGCGCTGCAGCTCTTTTAAGGTTTGTACTTTTAAATTAGTTTGTTTGTTGGTCGGATCAGGGTACTGTAAACGCAGGCACAAAACTAATTTAAAATACTTTTCTTCCTTTCAAGTGGTGAACCCGCTTCGGTTATAAAGATGACTTGTCAGTTGAAGTGTTTTGCTGACTCAAGAACTTCCGTATCGCAACTGGATGATACAAGCTTTATTGGTTTACATCTTCCAACCGATGGTGTCCCTCTGGAATGCCCAAATCAAGTTATTGAGCTTAAGACCCCTGTAATGCATGGAGCGGTACGCTTCCAAGGAAGTTGCGGCTGTCGCGTTGTAGTTGGAAATCGTACACTTGGGGCTACGAAGACTAAATCTTGTGACGGTTCAGAAAAATCTGGAATGGACATCATTTTGCCAATTCAAATGACCAAGTAAGTTGTAAATGTTAATTAACGCATAAGCGCATTTAAAAGAATCAAAAGTCTTCAATTTTCAATTATATTTTTTGAATTTTAAATGCAGATTTTCCGATTACCTACCGTTCAGTGATGGGGTTAATGACAAAACCGTGTTTAGCCATGCGGATGAAATATTTGACAGCCAGTTTAACCCATTTCATGCTCCAGAAAACGATGAGTCTCATCTACCATTTCAAATGAGTACGGTCTTCTGGAATGTAGTTCAATCAATTGTTATTTTTTACATTTACCAAAGGTTGAACGCAGTGACAGCAATGGCTATTGCTACTGCCAACAATATTCAAATGGTCCGTGCAGGAAGTAAGCACAAATGTGAGCTTCCAGATGATGCATATTTTATGTTAATAGCAATAATAGTTTTATGCTTGGCAATACTTCTCCCTTCGTTTGTTGAAAAAGTGTACAACGTCATATCTTCTGCATACAAAGACCATGTTGAAATGGTTGCTCGAAAAATAACAATGGATGAACTTTAATGATTAATGGATATTTTTGAAGAATTATTTTATTTTATTAGTAAATGTTTTCCTATCACTTTTCTCCGATCTAAAGTTCCAATTCGAAATTTCAATAAAGAAAATGTTACAAAAAAATCATTTTTTACCTTTTACCTTGTTTACAATCATGAAATATGAGAAACATCGTTTTTGAGTAGTGGCCATTATAGGATTTGTTAACAACTGTTGAATAACTTGCATACGCATGCCTTAATCTTATATTCACTAATTAAAATCTACTCTAAATAGATTGAGGTGAAATAACACATTATGAATATTTTAACTGATTTACTGATCGTTATTGTTGTTCAGAAAACTTGTAAGCTCATCCAGAGCAATTCCACAGAAACTAGCCATTTCATTAAGCTCATTTTTATTCTCACCTGAATCATTGCCAAATTCGTCGTCAAAATCGATTTCCATCAATGATTGAATTCCAGCATTCATTGCTGCAAAATTGGTTGACGTACCAGTGAATGGATGGTTGAATTGATTAGTTGGTGACTTTTCTAATTCCATGTTTGTCTGACCATCATCACGGATTTGTACATTTGGCCTCTCTGTTTCATTGTACGTTGCTGTGTTCCAATCAAATCCATCCAATGCCCGGCCCCTTTTTTTAGAGCAAACTGTTGCAAGTTCATCGCGCGCGCAAGTTTAGTGCGCGATCGAATTGGTTGTCCTGTAACTTGGACATTCTTGGATATCCATTCATGTTATATGATTGGAAAGAGTCCATTTGTGGTCCAGGTCGAGATAATAAGTGAGCAGTTTCCGAACTTTCAATGGACTGTAACTGAGATAAGGTTTGCTCAGGAGTTCCACAAGTTCCTTGCACCTTATCGTTATAGGACTGATTTATAGGGTTTACAGAAGCTAACTTTTCTTTGCTTGGTAATCTTGGCGAGGCCCCTGCGGGAGGGTTCTTTTTTTCATTTGGATGCAGTAGTTGGGCCTTCTGAGCTTGAATTGTGGAAAATGATGATACGGGAAGAAGTGCAGCTTGACGTGTTTTGTGGCTTTCAGTAGCAGCAGCAGTAGGCATTATAACACGGGAGGGGGTAGATGACGAAAAAGTATGAGATGGTGATGAAGGCACTACAGCAAAACTGATCTAGTAAAAGTATCAGAGATTGCAGCAGAATCTTTAGGAGTGAAATTTGCAGAAGGAATGGTGTGGTTTGTGCTAGCATTTGGTACGCTATGAGAAGATCGTGCAGTTACAACTTGAGCAGAGCTTGTTGATTTGTAGATTTTGGCAGAAGTCACAGAATCATGGGTTGTCTTTGTTGCTTTTCCTGAAGCATCCTTACCATCAGAGACACCATCAAAATAGACTGCCACAGTAGGAGTTGGGGCACACTGAGAAACAATTTCATTTTCTTTGGTAGAAATGTAACTCTTTTCTGGTTTTGTGTTGGATTCCGCTGCTGAGACTTTAGACTTTCTTGAAAAAAAACATGGAACGTTTTCATTTTCCATCATCAGTTTCAACTTATTTTCAAGGGAACTTGCACTTGTTCCAACCTTAGAAGAAATGCTCGCCAAAATGTCAGCTGATGACCGACGGATGCGCTAGATAAAAATATTTAAATACATTTTAAATTTAGCATACCTTAATTGAAACAAATATTTAAACATGGAATCAAAAAAAGCAAGTACTTTTGGTTCTTCAGCAACTTTGGTATAAACTTTGTCCTGGAGTTTGCCACTATCCCTGGGTAGTTTGTCTTGAATAGCCCCCTGTAAGCATAATATGATGAAATTTTCAATTTAACGCCAAGAAATATTGTAGTCTGATATAATCAGTAATGAAAATCCTTGTATAAAATACGACTTGAAATAGTACGTACCCAAATCGGTATTTCCGGCTTTGGCTTCCCCTGCGAAATCCTCAAAGCTCCATTGTCCTGGTGTCGCGTGAAACGTAACGCATCGAGACTGCTCGACGCTGCAGTTAACCCAGTTCCGAGAGGAGTTTTTTTGTCGAAAATAATTTTTCCTGATTCCATTACTTTGTCATACTTATCAAATGGAATGGCGGCTGGACGTCTTTCTAAAAAAACAAATCCCATTAAAATTCTTTTACTTGACAGATATTATACAACACAGCTCATGGTTATGTACATGTTTACGCTTTTACTGTAAATTTAAATCTAATGCTTTCGTTTTTATAAAGGGAACTTACTCTTTGGAACATGTTTGGAAGAATCACTTGGGGTTTTTAATGATGTTTTCATGAAATCATTGAAATGTTCCCAATAACCCAACGCAATATCAGGTAAGCCCGTATTGTATTCCTTCTCGAACTTCGCCGTGTCGTCAAGAATATCTTTTAATGCCAGCACGCCAGATTTCTCATTTCGGATTCCAGCCAATGCACGTTGTCGTACCTGATTAACGTAAGAATCAACTAATTTGTCTTGATTTGCCATGGTAAATTGATTTCCAAAAAAATCATAAACATACGAGTCTAAGAATATCAGTAGTGATAGATCGCTATCAATGGAATACAAAGCACCTACTGAAGAAAAACGAAAGCAGGGAGACTGGCAAGAATAAAATCCAGAATTTGAAAAAAAATACGCTGCAATATGTGATCGAATTACCATAAAAGAATTATCAAAGTTGCATTTAGTTAATAAAATTTCAGTCTTAAGTTAATTTTAAACAAAGCGTAATGGTACGTTTTCTATTCAGATTCTATAAATATGCGATCACGGTATCCTTAAATTGTGGGGATTTAATTTCAATAAGTTAGCATATTTTTATAATTTTGCTTATCATTCAACTTTCTAATGCATTGGGTTATTCTGCCCGACGCACGGACAAGTTTTTTTTTACAATAAATGATTTTTGAAATGGTATGTGCACTTCATATTAATTATGACGAGTACAACAAGTGTAGTTTTTGATGTCCTTGTTGAGGCCATCGAAACGACCTACGAAAGATTGAATGTCGTATTGTAAGTTAGTAGAAAAGAGGACAATAAAATGTAATGTATGCTTACACTGCCTACAAATTCAGGGTTGCAGAAATCTTAACTGTTCATTTTTCACTGTCGCCAAAAATTGTAAACAAAGTCTGGAGTTTTGGGCATAATATACACTTCGCAACATCCTAAATTATCGAATATAGGTACGTTTACTTTGTTTTTGTATATTTGTAAGTATCATTTCTTATATTGGCCTTATACACTAAAGCGGAACGGTAGTTCTCAGATATACACGCTCGCTCTTATCATTATAACCATTATGAGCTTTCTGATGAGCAAATTAGTTATTGCTATGAATAAAATTCATTTTAAAACAATAATAACTACTTTCTGTGATACAATTTCGTATCCCTTCACATCCCTATGAATGAATATATGCAAGCTCTGTATACTTTCGCATTTTATGACAAAAACGTTTACAAGCGTATCAATTTTTTTACACTATTAGAATTTATTAGTGCATGATTATATATTATACACATCAAATCTTAGGTTTATCATATTACGTTTCTTCAATTCTAAATATTGCACATTTAAAAAAAACCGTTATGTAAATCTACTGAACTTAAAAAATGCTACATATGAAATTGGTATTTATAATTACTGACAACAAAAATTAAACATATTTAATCATTATAATAATTTTGTGTCGTAGGTAATGTTTTACATATTTTCAAATTTGATTTCGATCATCATCTGCAAATATTCTTTTACAGCCAAACATAAGTTTTATAATATTGGACCTATCACATAGAAGACCATTGCACATTTGTTTTACAATAAAAACTATTACTACGTAAGCCGTGAAATTCCTGTGTTTGCTCTTTTCATGCATAACGCCCTTTTATTTGCTTGTAGCTTGAGAAAGCTTTGTTTCTTAATTTCTCTGGATTTTGAATATAAGCTGTGTAGCCTAACATGCATATATTATATGTTTACATTACGGAATTGTAATGCCGTAATTGTATTTGAACTGATTTCAGCAAACTTATGTAGTGAAGATTTCACCGTATTTTTTTGTTTTAGTTCATTTCTAATTTTGCTAATGCGACATTTAGCTCTAAGTCGAAAATAATGTACAAATTTGTCGCATTTGTTAAATCTACTAAAACTATTCCGATATATTAGCTGCAGGTAGATCAATTAAACACACTCGCCCTCCCTTTTTAGCTTAGTTTATTACGGAGCTGAAAAGCGAAGCTCAGCGAGTATTGACTTTAGCGTGTTTGTCCGTCCGTCCGTCCGTCTGTCTG
>JAQFZG010001695.1:0-19704 GCA_034695465.1 Entomobrya nicoleti
GTGAATGTATAAATGCACATGCTCTGTGATGAATAAACCAGTCGATTGCCGTCTTCCTCTTGACTCACACCTAACTCTCCAGCCCTCGCACACTTATTAAAGTATCCATAATTATTGCACAAATTTGCGTTTATGTATGTGTGTATGTATGTGTAAATTTTGGAAGAGGTATTTCTGAAACTATCATGGTCTCACAACCATTAAAGAATCTTCTTATTCATATAATAGCAAGGACCTCATGCGTTTGGGTAGATGCAAATCACAATTTTTTTTGTCGTTTATATCTTTTATTAACAAAACTGATCATTTGATTCTACCCTCGTCAGATTTTAGATTTCGTAGTGCAACCTTTTTTAGGTTTTAACTACACTTCATTGAGTCATACAACGTTGCATTTGGATGGATACAAATGACAAAAACGTGTCGTATATGCATTTTATTAACAAAACTTTTGATGTGATTCTCTAACCATTTGGTTTTCATTTATTTCATTAATTCTATTGGTTTTCATTACAACAAATATTTTTATTGTTTCAAAAGGCACTACATTTATCAAAACAACATTATTTATATGTGTCAGTGGTAATAAATAAACTTAATACTTTATTAATTCATACACAAATTTATCAACACTTTTGACACAATATTTTATGTGTAGTCAAACGGTATAAAATATACCTATTGAAAGTTTTGTACTTGAACTCAATTCCTAATTCTAACTATTAACCAGATAAACTTTAACTACAGACTTTGTGACACTATAAATTAGTTTCAGTCTACATTCCATTTTAACTTGAGTCCACACATTTTTGAGCTATCTAACCGGCAGACTCCCAAATGAACAAAACAGTTATCTTGTTTGCTGAACTACCCTATAGCTGAACAACAAGCCACCATAATTTTCCTTTCTTACTTATTTTACCAAACTATTCAAGCCAAATACTCTTTAAAGTCCAAACGGAAACGGGACCTGTGCCCTCTCCGCTCATAGAATGTGAAGCCTGAACTTGATAGCCTTTTTCTTCCAACACTCCAAGAAAATGAGTCACAAGACACATCGGGGGAGTATTTGCTGGACTGTTACGCAACTGAGGTTCGTCATCCGATGTTAGTATCCATTTGTATTTTACTGGCTCATTGGGAACCTTGATGGGCGCCGCTCTAAATTTCTGAGATGACATATCCAACAAATGATGGGTTCCACATATTTCAATCTGCCAACGACCTAAAACTCCTTTTTGAGGTCTGACTTGATGTAATGGAGAGTTTTCTAGAGGCTGTGAGGGTGCCACAGTTTCATGCCAAGACAACCTGTTAAATAAAAAAGAAGCCAATAATAGTTTGTTTTCAAATTTTCGTACGAACATTCTGCTTGTTAAATGTGAAATGTGTGCTTTACGTTAAGGTAACCACAGGCATACTGAATTCCTTCCCTATCAATGCGACAAAAAATTATGTAAAATAATTATTTTAATTCATTAAACAAAAAAATATAGATTTTATATAGTTTTCAATGTGTTTCAAAAGGAACGACAAACACACATGTTCACTTTGTAGTATGCCATTTCCCTCAACCAAGCTGGGTAATACCACGCTGAAACAAACAGCTGTTCATCAAGAATGTGGGGATTAAATCCGAGACAGCTTACTTTCTCCAGTACATACACGAAGCTAACTTGTGTATTTTTAAGTATGTAAGTTGTATGAGCTGGAGAGAAAGAAGAGAGAAGCATTGTGGCACGTGGACTTTTGCAAAACTAGGAAAAAATTACAATATTTATGTCCCTCTTATTAGATATATATATAGTCAACTAAATTTATAACGCTTTATGTTCTTGATGGATTTTATTTCAGAAAACAATAATATTATTTTATTATTTCAACATGATGTTTTTTACTAGAAAAAAAATCAAAATAAAAAATCCTGTGCTTATTTAACTTTAAATATTTGATTTAGTGAAATTAAAAGGGTTTCACGGATGCGTAGTTAATTAAAATTGACTCAAGCTTTCGAACTTTAAATATTTGGTAGTATGCTTCCTAAATGAAAACATGCGATGACATGAACAAGTAATAATACAAATGATGCACAAATTGTATTAGGTTTGCAGAAAAAATCACACGTTTATTAGGTTTAAAATTAGTCACTATTAATAATATGAGGACTACAGACCGGACTCCTGTTCCGGAGATCAATAACAGCAAGAATAAATTATTTAATGTAAATATTTTTGTAAGAAGCGCAAGTCGTATATTGCATCTTTCATTCAAAATATTACAGGTCATATGTAGTTTAAAATAAAATTAATAAAATCCTATATATTCTCTTTCCTATTATTTTGTATCATGAGCTACGTAAGTAAAGTAGGTATCTAAAAAAATCTTTATTAGGGGCTACATTAGAAAAAATATGTATATTTGTTAATATATAATGAAAGCAAGCCATAGGGCACAGTCTTCAGATTAAAATGGATTTACACTAATCAACAACCCTGTAAATGGAGCACTAGAACAAACCATATAGGTTATATGGGATAGATGCTACTCTGAGATTCAACTATTGTCACTCTTTTTATTCTACAGTCTATTTTTTGAGCTAGATCGAGCAAAAAAATAATTTGGCATGTCTCTCTTTTCAAAATGAACAATAATTGCTATCAGTATACACAGTACTCACAATACTTTAGTAGCATTGCTAGAAAATTGAATGTCTCAAAAAAATTAATCCATTTAAATTTGATTCAATGTCCAAACTGATGTAACAGCCTGATGGGGCCCTTCTCCATAAGCAATTGAATGGGAAGCCGAGATCTTAAATCCCTGTTCTTCCAAAGCCTCCAGATATTGAGTTAAATAAGCCATCGGCAATTTATTCCTGTTTGCCCCTTCGCACTCCCCCAATAAAGGTTCTTGATCTGCTGTAAGCATCCACACAGCAGGTCCAATTCCAACTCGATAACCCGTTAATCTTCCAACATCATCTTTTTCATTGCGATATGGTCCAGTTCCACATCGTACGAAATTAAAGGGGCTCATGTCTATCAGCTGATTAGCTCCACAGATTTCAACGCACCAACCTCCGTGCACCTTGCTGGCTGTTTGGATTGCAGTGCAGACGTTCCATGATAATCTGTTATTACAATAATCGTATTTAGATTCATAACAAATCTAAAACCTCAAAATATGTATACCTAAATTACTTACGTTAACGTAATCACAGGCATGTTGACTAGACAATTAGCTAATGTTTACTGCACAACCTTGTCCACAAAACGGTTACCTTAAAAAGTCTAATGATTTCACTGGACTTAATTTTGTACATAAATTTTTAACTCACGTGAGAAAAATTAAAGCGTGTATGTGCTTTCACTCGAACAAAAAATCGATATTTTTTTCCCGCAATGGAGTGCTCTGGAATGAACTGGTATGTTTTTTGAGACTTGTATGTTGGTTTAGGTAAAAGGGAAAACAAGGCCAGCAGCTCAATTTCCACACACATGCAAATCCGAAGTCAAGTCAATTTTCTCATGTGAAATTGGATATGAATATAGTCTAAATTGGATATGAACACAAAAAGAAAGAGAATCCGATAAAAATATGGGATATTGAGCACTTCTAGAAAAAAGTGAAGCTGTATCATATAATAAATCATTGATTTTTTTATGTAGATTAGTTTTATTTCGAATGGCCTTGGCATACTTTTTCTATTACTTGTTTTATATTGAGTGATGTAAAACAGTAGGGAGTCATGTCCAGTGTGTCCACATGTAACGTCTGGTGACCAGAATTTTATATTTCAAAAACCACCGTAAATCATTTAAGCTAATACTTACATTAAATGTGCCATTTCATTTTTTTACTAGGACAGTGTTTCAATCATATGCTAATTGCACGATGTTTTATTTATAAAATATTATGAAAGCATTATTGTGAAATCACACAAAAAATCACAACAAATTTGTATTCATTCATCTTTCGTTCAAGTATTTGCTCATGTTTTAAACCCGTAAAGAAATCCAAAGACCATTCCATCAAGTATCAAGAATGTTTGAAAAAAAAATTGTGCAAAATTGCGTATATGAAATAACATTGATAACAGTACTGGTACCTTATTAGGCTGGAGAAACATGAACGATTATATGTGCATTAAACTCCAACACAAAGTAACGTCGCTACAAAGCAATTCTACTTCCTTTACTTCATACATACATAGTCGAATAAACTGCCTCTGGAATTCGGGATGAATACATGATACTATTATTTATGCGGCTTTGTTGCCCACGCTTTAATGTTTACATGACATTGTGTTTCAATGCTGCTCAGGAATATATGAAACCATGCGTTACTCAATAAAAAAATGTAAACACATCAAATATTTTACACAGAAATATTTTTATTTAATAGGTTTCAGGTTGGTCAGTGATTACAATGTAAGAAGAATTACAACAAAAAAAGTTTAAAATAATTTAGTTAATTTAAATACTAAACATAACAGTATTTTATATATATTAACATTTAACTTGAACTTTTATCTCTAATTTTAAACACGTTAAAATTTACAATAGCTTACATATTGCGTCAAAATTATAACACGAATTTGAAAAAAATAAATGAAAATTATAGAATGTTATGCAGCGTGAGCTAACAATTAGTATTGTACATTTATAGAACTCTTAAAATTGGTGTCAAATGTCTTAGAATCATATGTATACTTGATAACTTAAGAAAGTTTTTTTAAGCTAGTGAGCTCAGTCTTCAGATTTTTTTAAGTAGGTTTTTTTTCACTAATCATCTACCCTGGAATGGAATAATGGAGCATTGGGACGAATTATCTGGAGTCAAAACTATTTCTCTGGGTAATTTATTTTGAGTAAAATAGTTTATTGTGCAGTTCATCTTGAGCTCAACAAAGTGAAAAATATCTTATGTTTTCCAAAAGGGCAACGGCCTGACTGACAAACTGTTTATTTTTACAATTACAAGTGTAACGTGTTTCAGGTTAAATCACAATTCTTAAAAGTTATATTTTGCATGGCATTTTTTCTCTCGGTTTTCTAAATTCAGCATGTAAAGCTGTCTTTTTAAACTTTCATTTTAGCATTCACAAATATTTGACTATTTTTTATTTTCCATTTTCGAATTTGATTTAAATTTGATTTAAAGTCCAAACTGATGTAATAGCTTGATGAGGTCCCTCCCCGTAAGCTAGAGAATGAGAAGCAGTAACCTTAAAGCCTTGTTCTTCCAATGCTTCTAGGTATTGAGTTACATAAGCCATTGGCAGTTTGTTCCTGTTTGCTCCTTCGTATTCGCCTAATAAAGGCTCTTGATCTGCAGTGAGCATCCAGACTGCTGGTCCAATTCCCACACGACAACCAGTCAAACGTCCTATATCATCCTTTTCATTTCGATAAGGCCCGGTTCCACAGCGTACGAAATTGAAGTGGGACATGTCAATTAGCTCGTGTGCTCCACAAATTTCAATGCACCAGCCGCCGTGAACCTTGCTGAGTGATTGGATTGCTGTGCTGACGTTCCAAGATAAACTGTAAAAGAACGAAATAAAATTCGAGCTAAAAATTCGTCAATTTTTTAATAATTTGATATCAAAATACGACAAGAAATATAATAATTCGATTTGAAAATGAGACACAATTCTGGATAATTTAATCCGAAAATACAACTCAAATCTGAAAAAATTGAGAGAAAAATACGACTCAAATCTGAAAAATTCAAAAGGAAAATACGACTCAAATCCGAAAAATTCAAAAGAAAATTACGACTCAAATCTGAAAAATTCGAGCGAATAATACGAATCAAATCTAAAAATTCGAGAGAAAAATACGACACAAATCTAAATTATTCGATATGAAAATACGATACAAAGTCTAATAATTCGAAATGAAAACTAAACTGCACAAAAAATTATATAATTCGATATCAAAAACACAGCAAAAATCCAAAAATTATCAATATTTTAATTTAAATTACTTACGTTAACGTAATTACAGGCATGATGACAACGATAAGCTAAAAAAATAACTACACCATCAAGATAATAGTACAGTAACTCTAAAAAATTGCACAGCTTTCCCCTCCAATTTTTAATTTAATAAGCTTGTTTGGACTCACATGGGAAAATAAAAAGACACGTATGTGCTTTTACTCGAACCTAAAATCGATATAACTTTTTTCCCGCAGCTGAGCAGTCCTATAGTCTATAGTCATAGTCTCTTACTGTCTGTATGATAACTTGGGCCAATTTTTCTTCTTCTCTTTTGAGCAAGCAAGCTCAGCAACTCAACACTCAGCACAAAAAGCAAAGCCAAAAGCCAGTCCAGTCCGCAGTATACCTCCGCATATGAATATGGATATGACTATATAGCCCAACCCAGCACATTAACAATATCAACCAAGGTAACATATTATTCACGTATTATCACGTACAAAAAGCAGAGGAGCTTCATTGATTTTTCTTGCCAAAAAGTATAATCCCCGCCAGGCAGAGGCAAGGCAACATGCTGAAGTAATGTGAACGATGCTTTATTTTTGGGACATACCTGTAGAAAATTAAATGCAATGTCTGCAGTATGCTGAGAAAAAAAGAAATATCTGTGGGTAGGAAAGAGAGAGAGAGATATATATGACCAGTAATTTTAAATTGAAGAAAAAGTAAGCCGTCGTCTTATTTACGTAATGAACAATTCGTCGATTATGCAAAACGTGGTTAGAATCTATGAATATAACAAGACGTTACCGCACCCCTTCTCGTAATGAAGTCGAATATACTTGAACTCGAAACGGTTAACTTAAAATCGAAAACTCAAACCGCACAATTTAGAACGCACATCTAGGAACACAGAACCTGAAACACACAGTTATAAATACTAAACTCGAAACTCACAACGTGAAGTGCAAAACTTCAAATGCAGATATAAAAATCCACAACTCAAAATCCACAAAAAAAACATCCACCAAAAGTATAAGTATAGCCGTACCAGCTTACTAATAAAATACGTAAGCATGAATGTATATACGAAATAGAATGATTTATGACACTGCAGATATTACATGTTCGATGCTGCTATGGTATTACCTGTTTCATTAAAAATTCAATTGGTAAATTGAAAACACACGTGCTTTATAGATTTCCAGCGTGTTTTTCATAACGTGACGTAAATCACGTTCGTAAACACATTTATTCGAACGAATGATAAGAATGACTTTTTATATAAAAACGAATTAATTTGAGTACGTTTTGTAATAAAATTGCTCACTCTGTCGTTAAATATGTAATGTAAAGAGAGGATGATGAGATGATACGCGTTTATATGATATGTCAGAATTCACTCAAATGGCAAATTTATTTATGATATGTGCATATAAATTAACTTATATTGAACGAACGGTTTCATATAAGCTTTTGTTTATTTCGCTAGAATACGTAATATTTTCAACGTAATATTTTTTGTATCCGTTAAATCTAATAACTTGTAATACATTTTTTATTTTCGTTGTCAGTTCAATTTTTTAGTACAATTAGTTTTTTTTTGATCAGGTGACATATATAATATTTAATACATTATAGGATTTTTTGACACATAATGATAAGTAAACTCAGACAAGTTCAGCTTCTTATATATTTTGGTTACTGTTTTTTTGTTACAAGATATGATATAATAATATGTGGTGGTAATGGTACACGCTAAACCAAGTGACGTCCTTCAGAAAATTGTCCGTTAATTTAAGCTTTAAATGTATTGCATATGGGCGTTCTCAAAACGTCGACAATGCAATGCACCGAATATTCAAGTTAACGGACACTTTTTTGAAGGTCATCACTTGATCTAGCGTGGTACATGCATTTATATTAAAAAGTATGATGATTGTGTGGGAATTTTTTTTTAAAATTAAGTAATTATTATTAATTTAACAATATATTGCATGGTTCCCTCATTTGCTGAGTGTCCAGGTATCTAAAGCATGTTGATATGATCCATCTCCCCAAATTTTTGAGTGGGAAGCAACCACATGATATCCCTTCTCCTCCAGAAATTCTAGGTATTGTGTAACAAAAGCCATTGGGGGCTTGCATTGTTTCGCACCACTTTTTATCCCGAGCAAAGGCTCTTCGTCGGGGGTTAGTACCCACGATGGGGGACCCATTCCAATTAGAGTTCCAGTGGAGCGACCTTTGGCATCTTTTCTTTCGCGGTAGGGTGCACTTCCGACGCGGATAAAGTTGTGAGGGGACATGTCGATTGAGTTGTTTCTTCCAAATATTTCAATGTTCCAACCGGCTTCGCCGGAAGGTTGGGCATCGGCTGGAAGTGCATTCCACGTTAATCTGTTGGATTTAAAGTAATTTAAAAGATTAGTAGCCTTATTGGTATATAAATATATGAGTAAGAGAAAGGAAAAACATCCCATTTGATTTTTTCGACCGCTAAATTTTATTCGTGGATTTCGTCAAAAATTGAAATTTATGCCAATTAAAACGTCAAAATTAAACCTGCTTGCAAATTTCCCTTATTGACGTACTGATTGATATGCGCACAGTCGTATGAAATCCACAAACAAAATTTAGCGGCCGAAAAAAACAGTTGGGAGGTTTTACTTTTTACGTATTGATATATTTAAATTTAAGCAGGTATTTTGTAAATATTTACGTCAATGTAATTATTGGCATCCTTTCCGTACTAATAAGTCCCTTCAATAAACTTTTTGAAATAAATTTGATATATTTTTTAACTTGGTGGAAAACTTTAAAGTTGAATATAAGCTGTGAGCACAGATTTTAAATGGTTGATCCCTGATACATAATAAAACTGATATTTGTTTTGGCCCTGAAGAAATAATACTTTCAGTTTAAAATAATACGCAAATGGTTTAACTGAGTATTTCGTTTTATAAATATTTGGTTAGGTATTGAATTTAATTAATAAAATTTAAATAATGGGTTTTTATTTGTTTTTATTTGTTTACAATGAACACTACGAGAACTTTCACTAAAACACAAAAAATCAATATACTGACTGCAGCTGAGTGTGTATCGCAAATGTGTGTGGGTGATTTTTGCATCTTGGAGAAACGAGCGAAAAGGCAGCATTCCGGTTTTTATGGATCTATGCTGCATATAATATTAGATGGATGGGATTGGATGCAGTGAAATGGGATCTCTTTATTATCACATAAAAGACGGGAAGGTATATAACCGAAGCGTAGTGAAAAGGGTATTGCATAAGAGTCTGCATTTTATAGTTTGGTATGCGGTAGCTGGTGTTATGTAATGCTGAGGTAAGGAAAACAAAGTAACAGATGTATGTTCAAGCATTACGTATGCATATAAGAGGTATGCATATAAAGTTGAGTTCTTTGGGTTTGTTACAATAAATTGTTTGAGAAAAATGTCAAGTATGTAACATAACGAATAGTTATGCTGGGTTTTTATGGGAAAATGAAGTAGAAAACATTTTTATTTATAGTAAGACGGCAAAGTCTCACTTATAATTTTGTGGTTTTTGTGGATTTCCACTTGTGGTTTCGAGATGTGCGTTCTTTATTATTATAACCAACCAAAATGTTACTAGTTGCGGTAAGGATCGAAGCTGTGATCTACCTGAGCTAAGTCCTATTCACTACGCTGGGACGGTATAAATTAAGGAAATGAGTGTGATAAGTGATAACTCTTTGTTAAATTCATAAAGGATATGTATTTTTTAAGATAGTTATTGGCTTTTTTAAATTTTGTAACGATAGGTATGTAAATAATAAACCAAAAATTAATACGTTGTGCATGCACCACAATTGGGTGATTACGTAAATAAGACGCCGGCTTACTGTTTCTTCAATTTACAATTGTTGGTTTATCTTCTGAAATGCTTTATTGCAATTTGTTATCAATATTTTTCATTACTCATGAAACAATAAGAAATACAAAGTAATTTTAAAGCAAAATTTGATGTCATTTAGCATCGATTTTATATTATTTGTCATATTAGTTTGTTTAAAATAGGGTGACATATTTTGTTATATTTTAGACGATACGTTTATTTGTCTGGTTTGGATATACCATGAAAATAATTATACGACTTTTTTAGTTCTACTCTAAACGAATTCTCACTACTATAATCTAGTTCACTTATATTTAACTGCTGATAACCTAGAAAGTAATTTCTGAATGATCCAAGCATTGTAAATCGCTCAGCTGCACCATGAATTATCACTGTACCATATATTTCTGCACTTTTACATGGGCTTCTTAAATTACAGTGCTGCTCCATATAATTAAAACGACAAGATAATCGAAATAGTAGATCTGGATTATAATAAAGCATAATATTTACAATGTGCTGATCATTAAATCTTGGGACGATGGGATAGTAGTCCTTCCAAATTCTTAGCAGTTTTTCTTCCCAATCAAATTGACGCATTCGGGTGAGGTTCATTAAGGAAATGCCAGCGTTTAGTCCTCTTGGTGGTGGAAACGGTGCATCTATCAAATTAAAAAGTAGGTTTTCTTACAATTTACTTTTTAATTGGAAATTTTAGACCAATAATTTATTACGTACTCCTAAGCCAGACATAACGATCACTTCCTTTTTCATAGTCTGCTGATAATCCAATAAGCTGCTCATCATCCATAACCTTCCACTGTTCCATAGCTCTGCTTAATTTCCATGAACTATTACGTCTGTGTCTATAGTATTGAGTCTACTTGGGGCAATGCACTCTAAAATTAAAACATAATTTGAGAAATATTTTTCTCAAAAAATATTTACTTTAGTAAAATTGGTCGTTAATGTACCGGGAAAAATATCCGAACGTTGGTGCATCTCAGCAATTTTTTATTATCTGTTTTGTTAATAAACTGGTCGCGATATTTTTCTGAAACGGTGTTATTGGCAGATTGAAAGTGCAACTGGAAGTTAATATCACTGAATGGATATCCGAATTCCTGTTAAAATACATTAAAATAGTCAGGTGTTTTATTCTCTCTGAAAAACAAGTATTAATTTTGTGTGCACTTGCTCACCTGAAGCTTTCCCATGAAAAAATCCGTTTCTTTTTCCACATTCTCAACGAAAATGTAAATTTCGATGCCCTGAATTTTATATAATTTTGCTGTTATTATTATGGATTTGAGTAGCACAACAGCTTCGTCTCTGGGTCCATTATTATTAGGTGGTGGACATGCCACTATAGCCAAAACTAATTTGGTATCAGAAGTTGGTTTACTTTTTTTCGATTCGTTCACATAGTTCTTATCAGATTTGTACAATCCAACTATTATAAAGCCAATAATAAATACTCCGATTAATGCGGATGGTCTTGGACGCATGGTACATGAGTTACTAAACTAATTTATTAAATACATTATTTTAATTAACTCAAATTAGATCTGATTTTCGCTCTTGAGAACAATGGTATAAAATTTTATCTGGACTATGTGCTAAAAATGGATAAATTGGTACACCTGCGATGGAATGTCAATATGCAGGTGTTCTGATGTATGCAAAATCATAACATTAGAAATCAATTTGAACGCATGCATGGTTAAAATGCTTATCATAACATCCGGGTAAAAAATTTAAGTAATTTATTGTTCTAGATTCCTTTAGCATGCGAACCTTTTAATAGCACCATTATTAATATGTGACCTAAGCTCCAAACAAAAAAGCTATACTAGTTATGCGTCTATGTTTTTAAATGGTAAGTTTTTTTTCAATAGGCAGGATTACGTGTTCCTCTAACTCCATAAAACTGATGTTTCTACATTCATATGGTAAATACAACAAAACTGTTTAACTTGACATCGATGACACGATGTACAACTTTTAGTGCTTGAATTTTATGTATGTGCTTTATGAGCGCTGATAAGGTTTGTAGCTAATCCGTAAATTTGTACCATTTCGTTTGGGTGAAGTATCATTACATCCAAATTGTGTAATTTCATTTAAAAATGAGCTATGTAATGCTTTTTAACAAGTATTTCGACCAATATAGTTGACAATATTTTAACATTTCTCAATTGCATAAGCCAGGTACATAACATCTGTAATTTATTCAGTAATCAAAATACATACAAGTTGATATTTCCATCATAAAATTTTCTATTTGAATATGTATTATGTGCGAGATAATTCATACAGTTTAAGGAATTATTTGGTAAAGTATGCATACATTTAATTTAACGTCACAACATTAATAAAAAATATGTAACTATTTGACGAAGCTTGTACTGACAATGTCGTAAGGTTTTATTCATAAAATAAGGGGTGCTAAAGGAAGGGGGTGCTAATACAGTGTCGGGACAAAATCTCCGAAACAACGATGTCCGAATACCATGATTTCCGAAACCAAAATCACAAATACGTCAAAATTCCAATCGCGCGAAAACGCCAAAAGGTCAAATGCATTTTTTAATCAAATAAATAGTAGATTTTTTCTTAGCCATTTTTCTGTTGTTATTATAGACCTAAAAATGTTTCGCAAAATTATTTTCATAAAATCAAACAAAAAAAAAACTTGATCAGGATGTGGCTGGTATAGACATATAAGTATTTGAGTGTAGATTCATTAATAGCATAACTTGAATAAGAACAATTACTGCAATTGAAATTGATAAAAGTTATTCCAGCTGAACGGCTGTTTTTAAATATAAATCTACAACCATTTTTGTAATTCATCAAACATAAAATATTTGAATAATAAGAAAATCGGACGAAATGACTTGTGATTTTAGTTTCGGTGACTTTACTTCGGAAATTATGGTATTCGGACATTTTGGTTTCAGGGATTTCCATACCCGACCGCTAATACACCAGGGGATGCTAAGTGGAGGGGTTGTTATGGTCCGGCAACGCTTCTATTTATACACTACATGGCGTTGATTTAAAAGTTTCTTTGGAGTATTTGGACTGATGTAATTAATCAACAGAAATCGTGATTCAAGGTAAGTTAAGATTAGTCTAGTAAGAGCGTTATCTTTTCTACTCGTCTCAAATTCTGAAACTTTTTCGTATTTTTAAATACGGATGCAGGTGGCGAAACAATTGGATGTTTTAAAAGATGAAAAATTTAATTCATGAATTTGAACAATGCGAGAGAACATAGTTTAAAAAACTGTCAACATGTCGACTACAAACTGTTAGTCCTCAACAGGACAAAATATAATTTTTATTCGTACTTTTTTTTGGATATTTTCAACAAAACAAAATATTCCTTACAACACTTATTCGAAAATACAATTTTTTAAACGCCTCCATAAACTTTCATGTCTTTATTCCTTCAAAACGAAAAGTGCTGCATAATTGAATTAATATTTAGTCTTATAACAATCAGCAACAATTAGTTTTTTAGTCCATAAGGTTATGAGTTTGAAGCGCCTCCTCCTTTAGATCGCTTAGTTGGCTTTCTCGTACTGGCCGCTCCATGTACCCCCTTTAAAATATTTATCATAATTGTCATTATCATCTGTGTTATATTGTATGTCATGATATTGAAGTACAAATACTTTTATTTTCGGTCTACTTACAAAGTTTTCCAACAACAGAAACACTGTTAAAATTAAAAGACACCAACCACGAGACGTCTGCATTATCATTTTTTTCTGTGTGTCGTTTATAAGTTGATTTGAAAATCTGAATTGGCCTGAAGACAATATCTTTTAAAATACTAAAACGTGAAAATAAAACAACTAAATTATATGTGTTTTGTATTGATACGTTTTACTTTATAATAAGTTGGCTAAGAAATGATGATATTGGTATTAGGATTAACGCAAGAATATTTTAGGCACAGGATGTCAATAACAGTTAATGTATTAATAATTGTTATCATTAATATTGTAACGACACTATTGTTCATTATTTTCACATGCAGTAAAGCTCAAATTTGGATAGCATGTTATCTGATCTTTGTTTCTCAACTAATTTAATGAGAAGCCAGAAGCAATTGATAATTAGCAAAGTAGCACAACTTAATAAAATAAAACTTTAAATGTACACCAAAGCCGTGACATACTTAATCCATAAGTTTAAATATTTACGTTGCTTGGGTCTTCTGTAGAAGTTATTTTATATGTTATTTATTTAACTGTAATAAATTTTATCACCCACTGTGTACTACAAACGCTCATTTATAAAATAATATCAATACATTCCACTATTAAAGATTTGAATTAAATTACGTATCTGGTAAGATGCAAATATATTGTGGATAGAATGTATTTCAGTGCAAACTAAATAAATATTGGTTTGAGATATAGTTATGTTTATTATGATTGTTCACAAACCTAGTTCTACTGTAAACTTAAGTGGTTTGAAGGGTGCATTTTTTGAAATTTATTACGTAGCCAAACATATATTTTAAAAATAATTTCACACTTAATAGCGGAACGTTTCTTCCTCGTCCTTTGGATTTATGTTCAATAGAAAACAGAAGAGTGAAATGACAAGTGTAATGAACTGTGAAATATATAGAAAGAAAAAAACGTCCTCAGATCATAAACATTTGCTTTAGGAATATTTAATAAAATCCGATATATTTTATTGCTTACTGAAATGAAGAACTCGTTGTTGATATACATTTTGCCTCTTCCCAATCCAATAGGTTCCTTGTCAAGCTCTATTAGCATTAGTTCCCTGGTGTACGGGGTATCATCAACACGAAACCTACCCGTTTGACAGGGTAGACTTTGAATCCATTTTCGACATCTGTCTGTCTAAACAAACGATTTTACAAATATTAACATTGTTATTTATTTGCATTATTCTACATAGTAACAAGAGCACATTACGAACTCACCTCAGCTGCAGTTTTACGTGCGGGGAAATACAAAAATATTCCCTTCACAACATTGTAGCCAACAAAGATCAAGACGCGCAGCCTCACTTTTTTATTGAGTACGTGAGTTAGCCAATATGAAGAGATGACGAAAGAGTGTAGATGATTTACAAGAAACATGTAGCAGTACGTTGAGTTGGTCACCGAATTGACTTCAAGAATGTCTCGGTACGCTTGCCAGCATTTATCATCACTTTCTTCCGAATTCTTCCCTGTTGCTCTTTTCTCCTTAAGGCTTTCCATTATTTTCTGTCCAAATTTCAGCATTTGATTTTTATTGACAAATGTGACCCAGATAAGCAAATCCTTGGATAGGTCAACGGACAAATTCCAGCAAATAACGGTCGTACATCCAAATATTCCCATTATGAAAGTTGTCCAATTCAAGTTTGTTCCGTAATCGTCCTTAAATGAGTCACTGTAAAAGTGGTCAGGCTTCCAGAGGAGAAAGCCAACTGATGCATCCTCCGAATATTCCAATATTAGCCCTTTGAATGACCAGCTAGTCAAATCTGTGTACATCATTGATTTCAGGATTGACATTATAACGGTTCCAGTACCAAGGATCATGGGAAGCCATTCCAATTGATTTCGGTTTTCAGCCTGGTTGTCCGACATATATTCTTTTTCATGTTGGTCCCAAGTTTGCAGGGATTTGGTGATTGCATCTTTTCGAAATACAACGAAATACATGATGTACCAGTGAACTGCACAGCCCGATAGAAAATATCCAACGTCGATAAACTGATTTATGGTACGGTCTTCAATGAATGACACAATCTCATATTTGATCTGATGAAACGAGTTGAATGATGCCATGAGAGCAATGTAGCAGTAGATGATCTATGAATTTAAAAGAATGGATTTTGTTGTATAATTTGAACTTTATAGTCGTTTTTATCTATGAATCGGCCTAATTCTAAATTCAAATACACATAAATATTTACATAGCTATATACATAGATGCATAGATCTGCATGTATGCACATGTTTAAACTAGAAATTTTCGTGAAATTAAACATGGCAACAAGCGAAGTTGGTGAAATTATTAATTTGTGAACCAAACATATGGGGCGAGTTGTAAAACCAAAAATCTAATGTGACAAATGTGAATTTGAAATCATTCGATTTCTAAAAAATTATTAAAATGGTGGCATGATGCTTCGTGCTTCCTATTACATCTCACTACCAAAAATAAAATTGCATACCAACATTTTACCACTCCTTGAAATGCTTTACTGTTGCTTAAAAATTAAGAAAATTATAAAAGTAATGGCCAAGACTCTTGGCCCAAGAGTCCTTAAAGGATTTTGTCTTATTATTAATCAATAATAACATGGATATTTTTTTAAATTGATTACCGTTGATTCATCTGGAAAAGCCAATCTCTTGCTTGATCTTCACTAGTTTTAATTTTTTTGTAATTGCAATTTTCCGAACTTATAAAAATAATATTTTTACTTTGCTTTCCATCTATTTATACATACATAAGCCAACATATGTATCCTTACATGAACACAAATACGTGAGGTTTTACATACATCAATGTCCTGTCAATGGTGCCCCTTAAATGTGGGAGAGCTTCTTATCTTGAATCACAGTAGAAAGGTGACCGGCAGATTCTGCCAGGGCAACTGAAAATATCTAATTTCCCTGGTGGGATGAATTTAACAGGAGGGGAATGAGGTCTAAGCCTATCATTGCCACCACCACGAAAGTCAAAACTAAATGCCCTCGTGCCTAATAACTTCTGACAACAGACAAATGGCCACTTCCAGATTTGCAGTGAATAATCGACTATCCCAAGAAACTGACACTTGAACTTTTAGCACTTTAATAGTTTTTATTTAACTTCCAAATCTTTACAAACAATTTCCCAAAAATATTACGATATTGAACGTTAACTTATTTTAGTCCAACTATCCTCACACTCCAAATTTGATAATGAGATGCTCGCTTGTCTTAAACTTCCGACTCGCTTGCCAGCCAAAAACCTACTAGTTACTTAAACTTGAGTACAAGCTGACAGCTTTACAGACTTGCAGATAAAGACATAATATTACAAAATTACGGTAACAGAACAACGAACCATCCCAAAACGTTGTAGTACAATCCACTCCATTCTGGCAATTTCCGTCGCCATTCATATATCCCGCAACAACAATCAGTGCAAATATATGTACATCATGTTCACAGTTTTCCACAACTACATTTCAGATTTTTTCAGGTTTTTGACAGTGATTGATTAAGAAAGATATTAATGAGGTATGAATATCTAAAAACCGACTACAATAACAAATACTAAAGATCTGAACAAGAGTAAAGATTTAAATGGTTACTAAAAATGGCACTGTTTCAACACGCAGCTAAAGCACTGTGAAACTCAGATTGTAGCACATGAAACACGAGAAGAAAATCATGAAAGTCCAGTAAGTGGATAAGGGTGAAATACAAAATACGTGAGGCGGTGCAAATTTCTGATAAATAATTTGGATAAACTATTTGTAAAACACATTATACGTCCTTTGATGGCTAAAAAATAATCTAGAAAACAATGGAAAAAAGTTCTTACCTTTTTGATGATAGACAGTGAATACTGACATGTTGACAGATGGTCGTTTTTAGCCCTGTCCCACTTATTTGGTGTCAAGCAGCAGTAGTAGATGAAATCAAAGTAGTGGTGCACATATCTCGGGTAATTAATACCAGACAGAGAGCGCAACTCAGGCGCTACTTCTCGCACAGGTATTTCCACTATGAAATCATTTTCCCCAGCATCAACATTGTCACGCGGTTTCTTTCTTTGTCGTAATTGATCCTGCTGACGTCTTCCCCTTCCTTGAATAGGAATCTTTTTGGTCGGTTGGCTTTCATTTGGATTTTCCGGTTGATTGCTTCTATCCTTATCGGTTTCATCTGAAATGTAGTAACTTGGAGCAGACGGATTGATACTCGTGGACGTAACTGAGCCTGGGTCGCTTTGTGAATCCCAATTATTGTCGTCCTCCACAACACCAGATTTATACCCATTGAACAAATTACTTTCACTAAATGCATTTCTCCGTCTAGCAAAATCTGCTTGTCTCTTTCCGTAATTATTATATTGCCAGTCCATTTTATTTTTCGGGATATCTTTCTTTGTGCTTATTTTATTTGAAGATACGGCCAAGTGTCTTGACCAAGGCATAAGGGGGACACTTATGTTCCCCTGCATGTCTTCAAATTTCAAAATATAATTTAGTAATAAAAGTAAAGCAACAAGCTTTCCGTAAGAAAGGTGAAATGAATATGACTGGAAATCAAAACGTATTTGTACGAATGTATCAATACACCAAACAATAGAAAACTGACGTGTAAAAGTGTCCATCGCATGACTAATTTCTCCATCCAATAAGTACGGAATATATAAATTATTCAAAAAACAAATAGAACAAGGAAATGCTTCTACCCCGGGTTTACGTCATTTCATCTGCATTGCGTTTAGGTGGAAGTAAGTCTAATTCTTAAATACATGGTGCACTACTGTCCTTAAGAAAAAAGTATCACATTGCTTTTATTTATTGAATATCTCAAACAACGGTCATGATATGATGCTTGTATGCATATCTTATGTACAAAACACTTGCTGGCGTACTTACATATCAAAGAAAAGTACACCTTTTTTTACGCAAGAGTAAAAAATGAAAAGTAGATAAAAAATCTATTCGTTAGCCAGAGTTTTTCTACTTTGCTATCGGTCAAAGGTAAGAATCCATTTCAGATGTTACCATTTCTGAAAGAAGTACAGTGTCAGTTAAATATATTAGTAAAGTATGCTTATTGATAAGATATATCTTTTTTAAATAGTTTAACAAAAGTTATATCGTAGTTTCTTACTGTATATTTGGTAAATAAATATCAAATATATTCCTATTTGGTAAATTATAAATAAAACATAAATTACATATACAAAGCTTTTGTTTCTATTTACTTTGTTCACATTTTCATACAATATCATATAATTAAAAGTACAATGCTTAGCTTCACAGATGGCTGTAAAGACCATACTCTTATTTTCTGGCCTGCACTGCTCAATCTCCGTCTATTCTCACCAAGCAATAACATTTGCCATGCATTCGTAAGGGTTCATTCACTATACACCCTCAAGTCTTTTTTTATCTCAAACTTTTTTTGAGACTACAATCCTCCTTGCAGCTCAACATTTTCGTTACAATTCACCAAAATACTTTATCAACCAAACAACCCCATAATCCAACCCAGTTTCTCTTCAATTCAACCTGCTCAGCCAAAATTAACATTCCCCAAACTACAAAACCCAATATAGCTAAGTAACATCAGCCTGAATTCTTACAAAATAAAATAAAAACCTCAAATATAAAAGCAAAGTACTTTAAAATTTTACATATTTTAAAATTAATAATTACAATTTAAATTCCACGCTAATATACAATTCCACTATATACATTTATTTGAAAAATCCTTAAGATTTACTGTTAATAAAATAGTACCTTACCAAAATGTGTACATATATCGGACATACAGACAAATATACACTCACATAAATCTACTTTCGACCAATAATATATCCACATAAGCATATATAAGCTTATACGTATCCTTATACATATACCAGCTACACATCCATTCACTACCGAACCCGGCCCCACCATCGTCACTCCATTAGCATACCAGCTATACTACCAAAAGCTCACCCAAAACCAGTCTTGCCACCTTATGCATATTTTTTCCTCCTCTACTTCTTCCACAAACCCATTCTCCATCCATCCATTCCATACTCTCTTCTTTAAACACACATACACAACCCAATACTCCACATTCTCCTCCAGAACACCAAAT
>JAQFZG010001696.1:0-19701 GCA_034695465.1 Entomobrya nicoleti
GGAGAGATGGTGTTTGGCGGCGCGGTGGTGGTGCACTTGTGTCAAAATCAATTTTCCATTCCATTTTCATCTCGATGAGTTGGTTAAATGAGGCTATAAATTGGGATTTAAGTTCCACGTTTATGGAGCGTTTAGGAAATCACCTTGAACAACCACGTCACCTGTTTTGTTGAAACCGTTTTGCATTTTATGAAAATTGCACCACAACGCCATGTCCTCCATGATTACCAAAAAGGGGAAAAGTTTTCTTAGATTTAAAAGGAAAAGACCCATCGAGCATTGCAAAACTATGAGATCTACTTTTTAAAGCCCTTCTTCTTTTCGTTTTCTCTCTTGAGCTTGCTATTATTGTAAATTTTTTGTCCTGAACCAAATGTCACTTTTGTAATGGTTGGTGGTTGTAGTAGTAAGTTCGTTGGCATTTTGAAGTGTACACACACAACACACTTGGCACTGACATGAGGGGATAATAAATTGTATATCCCGTTTCTATGGTAGCCAACAAGCAACCAGTGACAAGGGATCAAAACGATTGAATTTTTTCTCTCAAAATAGGTAGTATCGTCGTGTATACAGTTACATTGTGTCAACAGCAAAATAAGGAACAATGTCCTGTGGCGGTGATGCCGCTGCCGCTGGTTGGTTTCAGATAAACAGTTTGTGTATGGATTTATGATAAATTGATTTTTCCTCTTGAAAAATCCTAATCTCCAACTGCGCTCTTCCAACAAACCCAACCATAGAAAGACCAGTTGTTGTTGGTGATGGTGCACTGTTTTGGTGTGCAGTAATATATATACAAACACATTCACGCATGCATGCCTGAGTTTTTAAGAGAGAGAAAAAACCTTTAAGGGTACGGCTAATGTGTTTGGTTGGGTTCCTTCAAAGAAAAAAAGAAGTAAAGCAAACGGAGGGGAAAGAAAGGGAAAATTTATATAAATTCAGAAGGGAACGGAATCGTTGTCGTGTTTGTGGATTTCTGCCATTAAAACATGTTGCCACACACGTCTACTTTCTCTCTCTTTGCAATGTAATGAATCTTTTCTTCCCCTCTCTCCCTCTTCAGAAAAAGGGTAAAAAGAGAGAAAGTAGCAGTACAGAAGAGTACAGTGGTTAGTAGTTCTGTGGTGGTTTTGTGTATTTTTTTTGAGTAAAGTCAGAAAAAAATGTCACTGCTTTTTAGCTTTTCGCTCGTAATGTGGTATCGTATTATTTGTACCAGCAAAAAGCCACAAATCTCGCTACTTTCACGACCACAGAAAGGGAAGCTATAATAAATAAAGAGAAAAGTTGGGTTTCCTGTTTTTCATTGGTTTTACATGACGATAATGCTGAAAGCGGAATAGGGAGAGGAGAAGTAGAGTTTTCTGCAGTGGTTGCTGAGTATTTTTTTTGTTTATTGCACTGGTTTTTATAGTATGTATTTTTTGCTTTCTTTTTCGAAAATATACTTACACACACTTTCAAAAAAGGAGGAGAAAGCTTGGATGGATAGTGGTTGGGTTGGAGAAGAACGACAGGACCTACCTTTATTTCCTTCTAGTTTGAATCTTTTCTCTCTCCATCTCTTTCAGAATATGTGTGTCTCTTTCAGAGTTTCAGATAAAATAATAAGGCTAATAAAGCATTCTGTATTCCGTTAGACAAGCAGCAAACTAGACAATGTCATTTCACTCTGAGAGACACACGACTTTTCTCGTCAACATCACACAGAGAATCATCCCAATACTATTACTACTACTGCTACTACTCCTTCACGTCGTGAATATCATTTTGTGAAAATGTGTCCCATTCAGTTTAATTCAAACATACAGACAGAAAGAGAGCTTTTCCTTCTCTGACGGAATGAATTTGCTCTGATGCACGTCGTTTGTCTAATAGAAAGAGTGAATTGAATTGTGTATGTGCTTGAATATCTCCATGTATCTGTCCATGTCTCTCTCCTTCTTCTCTCCCTTTTTGAAAATTTCATCCGCTTTCACTCGTTCCTACATATATGCAGAATTATGATCTCTGTTGATGATGATGGCAAAGAAACTCACTTCAGCAGAAGTCCATATAAAATGAGTTTGTTTTTCTCTCTGCTTTCACCATGGCATCTCTGAAAATGATATAATACGTAAAGCACGTATATACACACTCACGTACAAGTAAGAATAACATAAAAGCTTTCCATTTCTTTCCATGTTTCCCCACTACTTGCTTTCTTCGCTTACTCATTTTTAACAGAAAGTATTCTACATTTACTCTTTTTCTCTTGCTATTTCCATAAAAGCACATCACCTAAAAATAGTTTGTATTGTACGAGGCTTCTTCGTCGACATCATCATATTTTCGATATGATACGCAATTCTGAAAAGGCAAACAAAATATTAGATACTTTCTAAACGAGCTCGCTTGCTTTCACGTCGTGTAAAGTTGCGCTAAATCCCCTGTCATTCATTTATTTTTCAACAAATAAATACATTTTTTATAATATTCAATAAAATCACGTAAAAAAGACAGCGCGGCTGACTTTCTGACATACTTTCTCCATTTCCCCCCGTCCTCGCCACACTTCCTCCTATCCATCAGCTCATAGCCCTGTTGATGATAAGTGTATAGTTGCCACGTCAGACTACTTTGTAATTATGAGTATACTTTAAGTGCTTTCAACGTGGCGTCGCAAAAAATTTTAATATTCAAAATTATAAAAACGAAGAAAGTAGACAATACTCTTATGCAGATTCAAGTGGAAATATTCTAGACGTCGTCGTCGTCATGTTCCATCAAACTTTTTAAACTTTTTTCTCCAGTTGAGTTGGACTTACGCCAGTAGAATACTAACATACATACATACATATGTACATACTCCAGTGCAGTGTAGAAAAAATATGCTCAATAATAATGTGAAAGACTGTTCCTCTGATATTGTACGTCTTGTCTTGTTGAATTTTTTTAAATTAAATTGGGTTCACTGAACTATACATGTTAAACATATATGCATGCATAGCATTTTCTTGGCGAGATATTGATGATATGGCTTAAAAAGGGGGTGGAGGAGGCGGAGAAAATAGGAAAAATATGGATGAATGAGAAGATGCATCTTTTTGCAAGTCAATTAATGTCTCTGTCTATGCCTTGATCCAACTAAACCCAGCCAAGAAAACAAGGGAGTGCCTACAACCCTCTCTCAGTTTTCCACCGGTCTATTTACCGGTACAAAAAAACCGTCATGGTCGTACACACTATAGCAGTCTTGTTGGTTAGGTACTTTTTTACCCAAAGAACATGGCAACAGTACTGTGTTTTTTTGGTGGTGGTGGTCAATGGCCATTGAAAACCCATTGACGCCCATAACACAACTAGCATAAGAATATGTTTTATTTTTTACATTTTTTTGCTTGTACCGAGAGAAGTCACACAGAGAACACAGTAACTTGAAAGCGAGAGAGAGAGAGAGAGAGCGAGCCAGCAAAATAAATGGGAGCCATCAAGTGCACGTACCCCAGCAGTAAACCTAACCTAAAATGTCTGTTGAATTGCCAGCTCAGCTCTGAAAAAAAATACTTTTATTGTACTGCTTGGAAAACTCTGACATAAAATACCGCCAATAACGTTCCCATATACAAGAAGAGAAGATAAGGTAAACATTTTTTACTTGATGCCATTTTGCTGCTGTTTTGAAGGAAATAAAGAATATAGGCAATGGCCAAAACGTCACTCTACTCAACTTCAATTCTTACTGTGGCGGAAATACACTTTGATATAGAAAATAAATAAATAAATTTTGCAAGCTATTGCGCTGTTGCTGCTGTAAAAGGCATCCAAAACAATCAAAACTAGAAGTGTATTCACACAAGCACAAGGATAACAATAGATAGTGATGATAATATAATATTTCTACACGGTACGGTACTAAACACAACACAACACAACACGAGTTACAAGTGCAGGGAACAAGGAACATAAAGGAAACAACAACTCTTGTCTACTCCATTTTATCTTTTTGCTTTGCGTTTGGAGAACGCATTTGGAACACGAGCCCAACAAATTTCGGTATTGTACTGAACAAGTATTCTTTGATGCGGTGGTATGTGTGCAATGCTAATGCACAGGCCAACAAGTAAGGATGATTTTCAATTGAAGTGTGGTTCCTACAAAACTTGAAGGAGATTGAACAAGATGAGTGGGAAAATGTTACGTTTTATCTTTTGTTTTGGGGGAAAACATGTGTAATATCTGCACTCCCATTAAACATAAACTTTGTCTATTAGGTGTCGTTCCAGAGAATAAAAAATCATTAGAAGGCTATTCAAGGGGTTAACACTCGAAAACTGAACTAACTGTAGCAATAGCAGCAGAACAAATGGTAAAAGTTTAAAAGGAGGAAATGTCCCCGTGCTTGAAAATACAGTTGTACATATCCAGTCCAAGCTGAAGTTATGCAGTGTATATTTTTATATACTTTACATGTACATATTTTAGTTTGAGAGAAAGTAATTCGGCTACATGAAATAGGAGAAAGTTGAATGAGTGGCTGGGGGAAGGTATGTAGAGAGAGAAAAAAGTCGCAAAAGTTTGCCGAGTTTTAGGTTGCCGTTGAGTCTGTCTGAATCTGAAAAAGTGTATCGATTTTTTTAAAGGAAGGAAAGTACGTATACTACATAATATGTATACGTAACAGTGATGAAAGCGACAGGCAGACTGGAATACATTTTCATCTCTTTGATATCTGTGAGAGCTTGAACGTGTGTTGATACTACACAGTTGTTATGCATGCGTACATATACTTACATGTGCCCATCGAACTGTTAGGGATCCCATTTCTACAACTGACTATGCTTTTAAGTTTTGAAAACAGGACATAACAAACATTTGTATTTTTCAAGCACCCTTTTCCACGAACGTATGTTATCTCTTGTATGTATCTCCGTGTTATTACAACAGCAAGTCTTTCATCGTCATCATCAAGTGGAAAAGAGAAAGCATATTAGTGAAAGTTGGTTTGATCTAGATTCTCAAAAAAAGAATGATGGATATATGTATACATATACCTATTTAAATATGTCAATAGTAAATATGTACATCCGAAAAATATACGTACAAATTTAACACTCATGCAATTATACGTATATTTTTCTTTTCATGCACTCTTAGTTCCGCGACGTTGAATGTTGAAAAATACAAAGCTCTTTTTTATCGTTAGAGTTTGTGTCCATGAAGCCTCGGATGCTCAAAGAAATTTCTTTCCAAAAAAGAGAGCAGCAAAAAAATTCTAATGTGACATGATAAAATGCTTTTCTATTTGAAACCAAATACATACAAAACCATGTGTATTTTTTCCTTTATTTTTTCTGCAAATAAAAAAAACCTTGAAAAAAAGTCTCATGGTGAGAGAAGCGAGCAGAACATTAGTTCTTCATGATCATCATTGCATTTGACAGCACACTAGACAGCCTGTTTCCCCATACAGAGAAGAGGAGGGGATAAACGGCCTTGCTTGCTGTTGATGTGCATTGTGATGTCTAGAACAAACTTTTTCTACTGCCATTAAACTGTACGTAATGAATGAAAATACTTTCAAGTAAATGAAACGGGAATGAAAAATAAATAGGAAGCCATTCATACAAACAGAGAGCTAAAAAAGGTTTAGTTTTTCTTTCTTTTCTTTTTTATTTGAGGATTTTGTGCACTTGAGTGGATTCAATGACATTCTTCTTAACGTAAACGTATTAACTTGAGCATAGTAAGATTCGATTCTTACAAAAAAAATAACTCAAAAAGAGCTTCTCTCTCGGAGAGAAGCACTCAAGTCTCTTTAATATTATACAACGTAGTGAAAAGCTCTTTTTGCCACTTCATGGAATCACACACTCCAGTCTTCTTTTTTTGTATTAAAAAGTATTGGTTACATAAAGAACAAAATGTAAAGTCATTAAAAACACGCTGATTAATTAATTCATATTGATTACCGTCTCATTAGTGTCACAAGTTAAAAAATTTAATGTATTTTGGCTTCAAGAACTGTCCATGTTCTTATCAAATAAAATTTTCCAAAAACTCTTTTGTTTTTTCCTCCTTCTTTTCTGGGTAACCTACTTCACTCTCCTTCTCCTTCTCTCTCTCTCTCTCTCTTCACAACTCAAACAAGAGAGATTTTTTACTCTAATAAAAGATTCCAAAAAACAGAGCGAGTTTGGCAGTAGAACGGAACTGTGAGGAGCAAATAAACTTTTTTATTATGGTGGTAGTATGCCTTTTCTTCGTCTTCTTCTCATGAGAGTTTTTTTGTTCTTCTTCTGTCAAAAACTTCTTTGAAAAATCATTGACTCATTGAGTGAGAAAAACATGAAAAGAAAATTAAGTGCTGATGCTGACGTGTCACATAACTACCAATATTACCATTATCACTTGACTTGGCTATCATCTTATTGGTGGAGGAGATCAAATAAGACTCCAAGACCCTTTATTACTATTGTGTTCTCATTAGCCCACTATACTACTTTTTACATCCTAGCCAAGTCGGTGATGATGGTTGGTGTGTGTGTGTGTGTGTGGTGGTGTTGGCATAAAGCTTTAACATCACCACCACTACTAACCATCACCAGAAGACAAACAAACGCAACGGC
Organism: Entomobrya nicoleti; assembly: GCA_034695465.1. Classification (NCBI taxonomy): domain Eukaryota; kingdom Metazoa; phylum Arthropoda; class Collembola; order Entomobryomorpha; family Entomobryidae; genus Entomobrya; species Entomobrya nicoleti. The sequence continues at coordinate 6,615 of JAQFZG010001696.1, forward strand.
AACACACATCACACCATCACTACTGCCACTAGTACTTCTACAAAATAAACAACCATTCTCATTTAATTTTTTAGATCTAATACTATTTCCACCATCAGCAGACACGTATAGTTTATTGGAAGTATTTTGGCAAAAGCCATAGAATTTTCTAAAATAATCCATCAAAGTGGAACCTTGCTGGGTGTAATAATGGCAGAAGGGATCCATGTTCAGTTCAGTTCAGCAATAGTGAAAGCTTTAGAAAAAAAATCCAATTCAGTATGCGCGAAATTCACACCACCATCACTAACTACTCCTTTTGCTTTCACCGCCGCTGCTTTCACTCACTCACTTCCTTTCTCCAACGAAAAAAAAAACAATTGAAAGTTGGTCGTAAAACAGAAGAGGAGTAAGGATAAATAGCTAGCTTTATGCTTTCTTCTATTTTTTTGGGAGGCTAGTGGAAGTGTTACCGTAGGTATAAAACACCCATAATAGTAGAGCAGTAGAGTAATAATAATGACTATTCATTCACACGAGCTGATGGTGTTAGTATGAAAGTATATATATTTTTCTCTCCCTTTCTCCAGTGAAAGTTTTTTTTTGGTGGATGTCGTACCATTTTCTTTACTAATATGCTGCTGCTGCTGCCGCCTCTGCACCTCACAAAGTGTATTATGTATATTATAGAATAGCTCATTCTGCAAGGTTTTTCAAGTGCAATAAATTTTAACGAGTTTCTCTTGTTCATTCTATTGAGCCTACAAAAAGGAGAGAAAAAGGGGGAAGCCATCAGCCAGTATTAGTCGACAGACAGAAAAGAAGAAAAGTCCATTCATTTTTATGTTTTTTCATGACTGAGTTGAATGGGAGAATATTATAGAGACACAGGAGCAGTAGCTATGGAAATGGATGAAACGGTAGTATAGTAGCAGTGGTGATGAAAGTGGAGGAATTTAAAAGGGTTGAAATGTTTGCTGCCTTGGCTGCGCTTATATGAGCTGAGCTGTTTTTCTTCGTTTTTTGATAAATATACTACATAGTCAACTTGTGGGTTTTAGGTATGGTGGTGGTGGTATAGTGCATGTGCCATTGTATATGAAATGCCTCTTTGCTCTTTGTTGAGATGACGACAGAGACCACGATGGGTACATGTACAAAGAAAGAAAGAAAAAAACAATAGGCTTGGCGAATGCAGCCACCGGAACTATACTGAAAAATAAACTTTCCATTTTTTTGTTCCAATTTTTTCATGCTTTCACCAAGCTCACTACCACTAATACCACTGCTGCACACACCGTGGGTGGTAGAGAGAAATGCGGTGGTGTTTGAATAAGAATATTTTATTACACGGCTTATGACTCATCAACAAATGCTGTTAAAGGAATGAACAGGAGTGTAACAAACCATCTCCACGCCAGCATACATAATATTAACAGCAGGGTGTATGAGAAAAAGATATATAATGTCCCACTGACTTGACTGAATTCATATCCATTCCATCACAGTACAATGAATATTTTTTCTGTATTTATGCTCATCCATCATGTTTCACTCCTCTGTCCAGCCAAAAGACAGACTTGTGACTGACAGGCTATTTGTCTTGTGTACGTGTGTACTGCGTACAATATTGTTTTCAGTTTTTCTTTTGTTAATTAAGCAAACAAGAAGGGTATCCAACCGAAAATTATCTTGTTTTGCTATGACACAATAGAGTTGCATTATAATTTATATTGTATCAGAGGAATAATGAACCAATCACAACAACACAACGATAAGCCCACTCTACTCACAAAAAGATCCGAGTTTTTGTGCTGCGTAATTTTGTTTTATTTGTTTTTGCCGTATTGGTATTGATATTATGTTCGTTTTGAGTTTATTTTATGAAACACTGTATAAAAAGTATTGGGGTCTATATGGATCTGAATATTTTTCTGTGTGAGAATCCAATATGCTGCGACACCACAGAATATCATTAATTATATGCTTGTCATACACAAGTAAGACTTTACTCGGTTTTTTGATCTGCATTTCATATTATGTCTGCTGACTGACGACATAACTAACTCTCTATATCTCCGTGGGGACCACGTTTCAACACCCAAACTCCAATGCGATCATATATAATTATTGTCAACTTTCCTCCCCATCACTTTACAACCACACTGCCTCTATTCGTTATTTAAAATAATGTAACAACTTATCAACTTTCAATTTATTTTTATTCGTTGCGGTTGCCTCACCCATGTATGTATGTATGTAGTGTAGGGAAATTGTAGGCTCTTGTTTTATTATAAGAAGCTAAAATATCGTGTAGCGAGTGTAAATTAAGTTGACAAAATTATTATTAAACATGACCTGTGTTGATCCTCTTCCACCGCCTCCACACCTTCACAAATGGAAGGTGAATCATTTTGCTGGTGTGTACAACACGTTATAATAATAATTTTATTTACCTTGTTAACCTCTCCTACGTTTCTTTTCACTCCAGATATCCTTACATGTGCACATGTACTACAGTAGTAAATGTAAAGCCCTACTTTAATATTAATGGCACCGTGTTTGCATATATACTGAAATTGCTAGCTGGCTTGCTGAGTTTCATCGCCATGCTGACAGGTTCCATTGTTACAGACGTTACTGCTGCTACGACAACTAAAAAATGAAAATGTAAAGTATTATATAGCTTTATAAAGAAGACAGCTAATTTCCGGGATGCCGTGTGTGTGTGTGGCACTCTTCCACAATAGTACACACTCCCAAAAAGAACCAGTTATACGTGAATATTTGTAAGTATGAAAATCATGATACCTCCTCTCTTTAGCTATTATTATTATGCTAATATTTCATATTCATATCAAGTGAAAAGAAAAAAAAGAGAACGCCTGAAGAGAAAGGGAGAAAGAGAAAGTGTGAGCACAAAAAGTAGGGTGAGCCCAAAGGGCAACGGCAACTTTATGTGCATGATGATGATATGGTATGCTGGGACTACATGCATGCCTAAAACAAAGCAGTTCATGAAAAAAAGTTTGCTTTCCCTACACGACCATGAGCCGTCGTGATGGTAGAAAACAATAGAAAGCGGGTGGGAGGGAGACAGAGAGAGAGCTTTTATACAACGAAAAAAATGACAATACATTTTGTTCTGATGAATATTATTTTTTTTCATGGAAAATGGACTCAAAAAAGGATAACCATGGGAACAATATAAAGTAAATATGAGAGCAACAAAAAAAGAAGGTTCAAAGTAATATGCTCTTCCTCCAAAACAGTAAAAATATATTACTTGACACCCCCGAAAATTGAGTTGCTAGTTTTATTGAATTTTAAGGTACTTGGCAATTTTTTGAGAGATGGTAACTGTAATATCAGGTTGCTAAGTAGTGAGAATGTCCTTACTCCGTTTAAGGTAATAATTTTATTACAACCACACAGCATAAATAGATATATATTCATATAACGAAATGACATAATAATAACAATAACTGTAATGAAAGTTGGGAAGAGATATTGACTTTTTATTTGAGAAAATTGAATTGTCTCGTTTTCTTTCATGTAATACTCTTCACAGCTCTGGAGACTTTTCATCATTTTGATCATCATCAACTCAATATGGCTATAGGGTGGTTTTGATAGGGAAAATAGAAAGTAGGCAGTGATATATTAGAAAATGGATGGAAGTGTAAGGTGAGACGACAAAAACAGTTTTCCTAGAACCTACAAAAATGCACACTGACCCATTAAATAATGTAGTAATGAAGCCGTTACTAATAGTCGTGCGAAAAGGAAAAAAGGAAATCTAATACGGACGGCATACAAAAACGGAAAAGTAGTTACCGTAAAGGTTTATTTGATATGATCATATCAAGTTACCATGGAATTGAATTAAAATGACGGAAGAGCATGAATAGTGTGCAGTGGCAGAGGATAGTGGATGTACGTCTTTTTAAAAAAAAAATCAAAAACTTTTTTTCTACAAGCAACACAATGCGACAAGGAGAGCGGAGAGATAACTACCGCATTCAACTGCGATAGTTTGTTCCATAAAAGCGTCCGTAATATTCACCATTCATTCGGCGGTGGCCATTCATTTCCATTCAAATCACCAAAACTGACTCTCGTCCCAACAGACAAGGAAGTAACGAAACCACCACCACCGCTGCCACCTTTACGGTTACGAATATTAGACCGCAAACAAGGAGGCGAATAAAAGGAGATAGAAAGACTAACGACTTTACACTATACTTAAGTGTATACGGAGAATGGCATACCTTTTACCATGTCTGATGCGGGGAGAGAGTATGGAAAAAAAGACTTTCTCAGTCTTGCTGGGTGGTGGTTGGTTTTCCACTGTCAGTCTTATGTCGTGCGGTGGTAGGTGGTATATAGGTAGTTTCGAAGCAAGAAATAAAGTTAGTTTCATTTCATGTGCGCCTTCTCTTGAGATATAAAGGCCACGTCAACCGTCGTCCACCATTGCCACTATCTTTGCTTTTTGAGGTGGATAGAATTTTTAAGGGAAGACAAGAGAGAAAAAACAACAGGCATATCCTGACTTTTGCTTTTGACTTTCACTTTTTATCCTAACTGCTTATTGTGTATGTGGGGTAGAGACGGAAAGAGAAGAAACGAGAGAGAAAAAAAGTTATAGAGTGGAGAAAGTTGTTACGTGTCCAAGCCACATTAAAATTGAAGAGCTGACCAGTATTAGTAGTAGTATTGCAGCCTGAAATAGTAGTGACTTTTTTCATGTTGATTTTTTTTAGAAAAAAAAAGTCGAATTCAAGTAAAAGAGCAGCTAAACATCAGCACCAACATAGCTTCCAGACTTTTTTTTGGTAGTTTCCCAGGTCAATTTGTTGCGGCAAAATGAAAATTCATGTTTTTCCAACTTTTCTTTTCTCATTGGAATTCGTTGTGTTAAATTTTGTATTTTTTCAAATGTGATTTTCTTTGGCATTAAAAAAAAACTTGGACAGAGTGCTAACACGTTATCCCGCCCGAATAAAATATGAAGCCATATAAAACATATAGATGGGTAGGTATATTATGTGGACGACGTCGTTTTATGTTTTTAAACGAACAAGACCAACCCATGATGATTGCCTGTTTTGACAACAAGAAGGCAGATAATAAACACACAAGAAGGGCGGAAATGGAAAATAGAGCGGACAAGAAGAGGATGCCACAACACATTTCCCAAAGAATAATGTTTCTCTATCATTACAAACCATCTAAAATTATTAGCATATATACTCCATTTGCAGAACAAGCAGTTGTACAAGGGAAAGACAGTAAAAAAGCACACGAAAGCAATTGAATATATGTGTATCCATAGACCGCGGAGAAAGTGGAGAAAACTGGTATGATGAAGATGATGATGGCGGTGGTGTAGTGTAAGCTGGTACATGTGAAAGCTTGTCTTTTCTTTCGTTAACAATACTATCAGTTTTGTTGTGTGTGCATATAATTCTATATGAATGTTTTTTCAGAGGGATTCTTTTTCTTGTAGTTGTTTTCGCCTTTAAAAAGTTTAGTTTACTCTCAGGTATCGATTCTCCACAATACTAAGAGTTGTATACATCCATATTATGCTATATGTGCACCATTAAAAGCCACGCTATTATATCAGCCCTGGTGAACTACTTGATATTGTCGTTTTTCTTCTTATTCTCGGAGACGAACATAAAAAGAAAAATTGACTAAAAAGGGAAATAATGTTATAGTTCTCCCTCTCCCTTTCACTATCTTCTACTTGTGTCATGTTGCCATACCATACATATTGCATTACTATATTGCCTCAAGATGCTTTCTTCTCCACTTTATGCGGTCTGGTTTTGTAACACTATAAATACATTTATTACGTGGATATATACATGTCTATATGACAGTATGTATATCTTGACGTTGTAGTCCTGAGGTCTAGTTGTGTGTGTCATCATGCACACATTACTATAAGTACATACTTGCATAATAGACATATTGACTTTCTCTGACTGAGTCACTACTTGGTAATAAAGGAGAGAAGCAAGCAACCAGCAAGAGAAAAGCGGAAGGAAGACGCTGTTTCCTACTCCCTTTCATTGTGTCTTTGGGTACACAAATGCGTGCAAAAACATAATATGAGTAGAGCATAGTATCAAAAAAACATTGAAAACGACTCCCAATATGTTTATTCGCTTTGCTGTAAACCACACAAAGATTCAAACTCATTTGGCGTGCTAGTGTTAGTGCTGTGATTTTTGCAAGCCGAAGGCAAGTTTCACAACGACTCGAGTCCAATTTCACACGTAATAAGGCTACATGTAATCAACAAATGCTTTAAGATTGGAAGTATTGATCATCATCAACTGTAGTTTTTTGGTTTGTTAGTATTTTTTTTTCATGCATATAATTTCTGCTTAAATTCTTTCATTTACTTTTGTAAATTAAATTTCCAACAGAAATAGAGATACAGCCTGAACAATGGAATACTGCGGATACTTTTTTTTGCTTGTTTCGTATGATTACATTTTCTGTGATTACAATGCAATTATAAAAGGCGCGTTTGGGGAAAAAATTAATTAAATCTTTCGTGTAATTTCAAAGCAGCAGCAGAGAACGTGCACATCACATCATGCGCTGTATTTAAAGCATTTATCGCTGAGCCTGTTTTTCTTTGCCAGTCTCAGTGTCAATCAGTCCATTGAATGCTAAATGTATTCGATTTTTAGCCACTACTCTATTGAATTTTCCACGTGCTTTATTCCATCTACGTGTTTTTCTTTTTCTATGGTCGATTCGTTTTTTCAATGTACTTACTTAACGAAAATCAATTTGCTAACTCATTCATGCCATCACACTTTTTTCTTTTTGTTTCTCTACGATATACTCTTTCTTTTACATCTTATGCTACTGCACCATGGACTGAATCTAAAACGAATCTCATTCTCTTTTTCTCTGTTTCTTTTATCTTGTCATGTATTTTTCTCCCAATTCTTTTCAATTTCTTTTAAAAGAATAAAAAATCCAGGGCGTTTCTTTTTTTCATATTACAAACCAAAAAAAGATCCTTTCTTGTTGTCTTGTTACTCCTCCTCCCAAATCGTCTAGTGTAAAATACAAAGTCTTTTTTAAAGAAAATATGTGTACGTATAAAGTATACAGAAAAGCGGAAACTAAAAAGTGGGCCATTCCCACTTTTTAAGAGGCTTTTGGGAAAGAAACGGTGTGAATTCCTGGAGGACTCTTTTCTCCTGATGAAGCTCTCATGCATTATTTCTTACCGCAATTTACGGTATAGCTTGTAGGTAGACCAGATGAAGTGTGTGGATATATTCTTAGAGAACTGAAGAAATGAAAACAGCAGCAGTGCAGCACTATAAAAATACACAGAAACTGAAACAAAAAAGTTAAACCAAGAAAAATAAATGTATATTTTAGATTGTCTTTTAGACTTTTTCAAATAAAGCTTTCTTCACCTCTTGCTGTCATTAAATAAATTTTCCAGTTTTAGTTCTAAACTTTGCTTACATACCCTGTTGACAAAAACCTAAAAATGGTATCAAGGGAAAAACTTTTCACTGTGCTTACCTTGTGTTAAACCTGTAACAAGTTTTTTCCATTGTCTATTTGAAATTGAGATTCAAACTTTAATTTAAAACGAATCTAGGTAGAATGCAAAGCATAAGCTTTGTTGTTGAATGAAACCATGATGGGTATTTGCCAAGAGAAAAAAAAATCACTGGTAATAAATTATGCCAGCTGTCAATTTATAAAGCTGTTGAAAGAGATGATGGCTACATACGTAAAAGCGAGAAAGAAAAAAAAGCATACAATATTTTACATCTCAATTTTACCTCATTTTTCTTTGCATTATGAAAAAAACCAATGACAGTGATATACACAATGCCCAAAAGTTATTCCTTACGATCAATAACTCTATTTCTATGGCTTTGTTGTATTGAAATTTCCAATGGTGATGATATGATGATAGGTAGCGCACTTTTACGTTACTACAAGACACAAACGGATCATGTCGGACTTTTTGTACGAAGCTGATCCCTCAAGTAAATACACAATTTCTCAGCTTTGATGCATTGTGATGATGATGATCTTGTTGATGGTGATGACTGTTAATATTGGCAAGGCACGTCATTGACTACATTTACTACTGACTTGGATAGGATTTGAAGTAAGCAGGAAAAAGAGAAAGGGAGGGAAAAGAGTGGGTAACGGCATGCAAACAGAAATGAAATGAATGAGGGAGCTTTCTTTCTCCCTCTTTATCCATTGTGTGTAATAAAGTGAAAGTTATTCATGCGTTCATTCATAAATAGATGTGTTCACAAGAATAACGTCAGTTAGGATGGATGGATTGGATAATAATTCGGATATGGATAATATGTATCGTGTGGCAGTTGTTGTTATAGTTGTGGTGGTGGTGGTGATGTAAAGGGCAATATTGCTGGATTTACTCTGACGTTTTCTCCGGATAATTTTGCGTGGCATCAAAGAAAAGTACGTGATTTGAAGGGATATACTACTACTGTCGGATAGTCCAGGCATATTGCAGTAGTAATAAAACATTCCTAAGAGGCAGAAACAAGAAGAGAAAAAATCAAATCAGGAAACTATTTTTATTGGTTGCAGGGTTTGTAAACAAAAGGGATAATATGGTAGAGAAAAGAGAAGAACCTGCACATATGCTGTAAGGAAAATATAATAGGCACTCTTAATTTATTGGTTTGTACAAGACATTTTTTCACTAAAGTGGCGCTATTAGTCACCAGGGCCAAGCTGCCTTAATATTTAACGGAAAGGAAGCAAAAGATTTGAAGGTGATGAAAAGGGAAAAGTTGGAACAAAACAATTCTAATAATTTGGGAATTGTTTCTTTTACTCTACTCTACCATATGCACCTGGACCTGAACTCTAGTAGCTCACTCTGAATTTTCCCATTCTGTAGAATAATATTGATTTTTCTCGTGAAACTGTGTAAATTCTGTAAAATAAATTGTAATAACAAGCCGTCCTAAGATTGCAGTAATATTGCGCTAGAACAAAATTCAAATTTATCAAAGCCCCCAAAAGAAAAGAAAAGGAATGAGTGACTGACTGACTATCACCACCATTTTTTGTTCCACTTTCTCTGAAAAAATATAGTAGATATTTTCTTTATGAGTAGGTAGAGGAGAAAGTCGTTTTTTTTGTCGAAGAAGGCGGCCCACGAAGAACTTATATATAGGTTGACTTGACGCTCAAAAGATTCGCAATGAAGCAGACATTTTATTAGAAGGAACGGGAAGCAGACGGACGCTCACTTGCAAGAAAAAACTATAACCGCATCACCGACCAGAACACAAAAGAAAATGGAGTAAAAAAGGAAGGAGAAAACGAGAAAGAAGGTGTGGAAGAAAAAATATATACGTTAGTGCCCCTTGTCACACATTTGCTTTCCTTTGCAAAAGAAATAATGGTCTTATAAAAATGCTTAACGTATCTATTACTCTGAGTGTGTATATGTACAAACGATGAGCGTACAACAGAACAATCTGTTATAACAAAGAAACAATAAGAAAGAGAGTGGGAGAGGAGAAAAAAAATGTCTTCTTTTTCTCTGAAAGTGTGTTGGAGAAAGCTCATGACAAGTCAATTTATGAGCTCTATGGGAAGCATAAAATATATAATTTTTTTGATTTCAGTTTTTGTCCCTTGTCTTATGTATATCTAGCTAGGGAAAGTGAAATGTCGAGAAAGCGTCTTGTCACACTTGACTTTACTCCCCCTTTTCCGTCAGTTTAGTCAAACCTTTTTTGACCGGATGTTGTACAAAGTATAGTAATATGGTGTAGTAGTGGTGGTGGTGATGCAATGTACGCACTTTATATGCATTTTTTATATTACATCGTACAGATTTCCATTCTAGATATTTTTGTAGCATGGTTTGGGTAATTTGGATTTTAATAGTGGTCGGTCTATTTTTACTACAGGGTTTGTAGAAAAGATTGTCGATTTCTGGTTTACTAGTGGTAAGACGCTCTCAGCTACCAACGAAACGCACAGGCAAACCAAACCACGCATTCAATTCAGCTCCTTCAGCTATAAGTCGGCTTATCTCTGTTGAACCATAAGACATATTATTTTTATTCTGAAAGAAAGTGGAATATTTCAGCGAACTTTCATATTTTCCTCGTGTGTGTGTGTAAGATGGAATGTCTATATACATTTTTTTATACATTGTCATCGTCCGTCCTCTCGTGTCCTGACTGGATTGGTCTAATTCCATCCATCTTTCTTTTTTCGTGGAACCCTGGCTGGCTTTTTTTCTCCTTTTAGGAAACAATCTTGTTGAGTAAAAGTCTCCCTATTGCTTTTTGGTTTTGCTCAGTTCACACACATACTACTAGTGCTGCTCAACCTATTCTCCTCGATTTTTTTTGTGACATGACATGCCGTCGTTCTTTCTTCATACCTTGTTCACATACCTCATCTCTTCTATTCCCTTTATTTTCTATGGTGGTATTAGTCTCCTTGGTGGAATCGCGTGTGTTATCACTTATCTCAAGATCCAAGTACGTAATCCAACCAGAGAGAGTCATGTAACTGGGTAGAAATCGCATCAATTACTGTCTCCGCTTCTTTTTTCTTCTTCTATATCCCATCATCCAGAGGAGGCAGCAGGCCTACATATACTCTCTGCTCTGATGCTGATTCTAATATCACCTTATTCAATCTCTGATCCTTCAACCTATTTCCCCCTCTTAGTGGAGTGTACTAGTGGCCGTACGGTTTTGTTAGAAAAATTGGCTCTGCTCTACGCTGGCTTCCTGACTTGATTGCCCTCACTCACACACACACCCATTGCCAAATCCCTATAATCCGTATAGGTTTTATAACATACACTATCAGATTCCTGCGTGAATTGGATTGATAAAAAAATTTAATGAGGTTTTTATCCTTGCACTGGTGAACTACTAAGGCTATATATAGAGCTACCATCTACCAACTTTACAAGTCATAATAATATGAATGCCAAAAAAATAAAATTGCATTTTATGTGCAAAGCAATTTTCCAGCACAATCATTTCTGCTCCTACTTTTGTCATTTGTCTCCATTTACCATTTCCCCTTTGAATTGATCCTATAAAATGTTCCAACTCCCTTGAGTGTCATTAGTAAAAAGTAATGGAATGTAGTATTGCATTGCATAGCACTTAATTAATTAAGTCACTTTAATGAAGAATAAAGTAATAAAGGCATAAAGTATTATTATTATTGCCTTGGAGGATTTTAAATTCCAAATAAATTAGAAAAGAAGAAAGTATTCACTTTGTTATATTTTTATTAATTGCTTCCCTTTCTTTGTTGTTTACAGGCTCTATTCAAGGACCCAATGAGAAGCGTTTGCTGCACCACTTGCTCGACAAGTACAATACTTTGGAGCGTCCCGTTGAGAAGGAGACGGATCCACTTCAGCTCAGTTTTGGTTTGACCCTGATGCAAATCATAGATGTGGTAAGCGTCTGTCCAAGACTATTTCTTTTATTAGTATTTATTGTCTCACATAATCAATAACAGTAATCAATTTGCTTCTTCCTTTCAAAAAAATGAAAAAGTCAACTTTTGAAGAATTTAATATTTATGAAGGAACAGTAAAAGCTAATGAATAATAATTAAATGAAACCAACCTTAAAACGAAAAAATCAGAACAATTTTATTCCTTTGGAATATAACCATTTAAGTTATAAAAGTCACAATAGGTTTTCCAATGATAAGTGATTGTCGATTGTACTACACCGCATCATTAATCCATTACTGTAGGTTTTATCGTGAAATAAATAGCATATTACCTTATCAAAAAAAAAATAATCACGCAACTTGACATACAATTTTTAGGGCAAATCAAACACAATTGATTTCTTTTGTTTGATTGATTTCAATTCGTTCTAAACCTGCTATAGATACTATTACTAGTTATAATTATCTTTTAGAATACACGATATGGAAAATAGGTAATGAAAGAAGCTCGTTTTAATGCGTATGGACTACTATGGCATCAAATTTCAATTTCTACACTGGTGAAAATAGTGAAAAATACAATGAAGAAAAAAACATGAGATATGATAAGACACGAGAAGAAGAATGTCGACGACAAAGGCTTACGAGAAATTAAACTGAGAGAATCCGAATCACCCAGAGAACCAGAGAAGATGCATACTACTTACTTTTTTCCGGGAGTCAAAGTTCTAGGAAAAGGCTTTAATACCGAGTCACGAATTACACGTTCTCTTGTCGGATCAACAGAAATCTACTCTTGAGAGGGAAAGAAAGATGCGAGATAGAAAAACTTGAGTGGCTTGAATGAGCTCTGGGAAAAAGCGTCACGTTGACAGTATGCATGTATGAAGGAATATATGCCTCTCTGCTCACTATTTTCTTTTCCACTAAAGTAATTTTCCAAGACACACACAATTTTACCCTACAGAAGAGTAATGCAGAAGACAAAAAAAGAGTTTATATGTGGATACATACTTTTTTGATGTGAACTACATCTGTGATGTGAAAAAGGGGAGAGGAGGGAAAAGAGAAATTTAATTGACCCCTGAAGAGATGTTGCAATGGGAAGTTCACAAGTGTAATAGGTAATAGAAAATGAAAAGGTATTTGTGTGCCCTTTCCTTCATTCAACCACCGCTTTGGATATTACACACATCACGACATATCATGCATGTGTGCTTCATCCACTCCGGTGGCAGGGAAAAAAGTGCAAAAAACGACGTCATAATATCTAATCTACTTCGTTTTTAGTTTTTTGGTGGTGGTGGTGATGGTGGAAGGGAAAAGTTTTTAGGATTGGTGAAAGTATTCAATTCATTCTACCTTTTTTATGCTCTACATTTTTTTTCTCCATTACACTTTCTTCATTGTGTGTACGTACGTTAGGTAAATTAATGGCTGCAGTAAGTACCGTAAAAAGGAAAATGTGAGTTGTAGTAATAATTTTTTTCGTTATTCTTGCTCTGCTGTCTCTGTCTCCTCTGCGGAATGAATAACAAGAATGTCACAAGACATATGGCATTAGTACATATTCATCATTTTGATGCATTGTCATACTTTTATAACTACT
>JAQFZG010001697.1:0-19696 GCA_034695465.1 Entomobrya nicoleti
CACGTGACCTCAAATTAGACCAACTGCTGCTGAATATGATGCCGGCTTACTACTTCTTCAATTACAATTGCTGGTTCATTCGATATGCATGCATTTTGGTGTAGACATTTCGAACAAAAATGTCGTTTTTGTTTTCCTAAACCTTTCAGCTATGTCAGTATTTCGTTTTATCGACTTTCACTTTGTCAAAAGATACGCAAATATCAACCAATTCCCGAATTAAAAATCTTTAATCCAATATCAAAGTCGAAATCATGATCACTGGATTCCCTGAAATCTAAGCATAAAAGCTAACCAAATTCATTATTCTATAAATACCCTCCATGGTGTGTATGTACTCAATTGTGAACACAGCACAGTAAACAAAAACGCCGCTCTTAAAGCTTTTAATCCAAGTCAAGTCAGGAACAGATCAGTTACCAAGTCTCGTGTAATTTTGTGATGACATGAATGATTGTGAATTTTCTAGCCGTCTAATGTCGATATAAAGAGCATTTTAAGCAGAGAGAAAGGGAAATGACGTTTATGTAAGGAACACCTGCTGCTCACAAAATACAAAATTTCTGACAAAACGCCATTACAAGTAAACTTGTGAAGGTCTCATCATCGTTCTGAAAAATTATCGAAACTGACAAGTTACAAAAGACTTACTTCATTAAAGCGTTCAATGAGCACTGATACTCCAAGTTGACTGCCGGTGGTAGGATCACTGCCAATTCCGTCTGTTGCTGTTCCACCTCCAGGTCCGCTTCCGCCGCTACCACCACAGTTACCACCAATGTCCATGGTTACATGACGCAAATACTCCAAAGGGGCAACCTGACACACGGCAAGGTAACAAACAAAGAGTAAGTATACAATAAGTCGTAGCCGAAGACAACCAGATATACATCCATACGTATGATGTAAAAATAAAATAACGACTACATAGTTTTCATAAAACGTGACAAAACCTTGTGACAATGACAAGTCAAGTAAAAGCCACAGCAAAAACTCAGAGAAACTCATTTTGAGGTTTTACATATATGCAGTAGCGTACGAAGAAAAAGGTGAAGGACTTGACTTGTTTTTATTTTCTTGTTTTGAAATGAAAATTGTGAAACACATTGCATTAAAAACAACATTAGTATACATATAAGTTACCTACCTGACAAAAGAGTTGTGCCTCAGCTTCCGCTAATGCAAGGGCCAATTCCTCTGGAAAATGAAGGATTTTCTCCAGCTGCTCAAGCTCTGGACTTACGTTTAACGAGCGCAGCTTCCATTTTCTCTTTTGTGAGTCTGTAAATATGAAGGGAGCAAAGAAAACAAAAACATTTACATTTCCATATTTTATTTATCTTAAAAACAAGTTACATAAAACTGTACAACTAATTACAAAATATATTACTGTTTAGAAAATCGTTTTGCAAACACACACACACTACTCACCTGACTCATTTTGGTGAACCCGTCTTTGTGACAGGGAAAATTCATCAAGAAAGTTTGAGTCCATTTCTCTTAGGATGGCCCATAAGGCTCTGCCCGCCTCACGCAAACCACCCACAGAGCCCAAATGTCCACAAGGAACTCCACAAGAAGAACCACTGCTGCTGCTTGCAGGAGGCACAAGTAACGACCATCGTGTTCCCCGAAATTCTAATATTAAGCGGTCGTGGTTGCGGCCTCCCCCAGCACGCCACTGACAACACAACCACAAAAAATAAGAACGTGTCAAATTACCTAACAGTAAAAAGGACACTAATAACCCTTTTTTTTCTTTGCACGAGAGACGCAATCTTTTTTCTTTTGTTACACGACTAAGATCACACAAATGCACTAACATGAAACAGAAAAGAATACCTGAATCAGTTCGGTGGTTGGTTGAGATCTTGCAAGAACTTTTGTTCGACAATCCAGTAAAATAATTTTCTCTGTGCCAATGCCGAGCAGACGAGTGGCCTGTGTGTGAACAAAAAAAGTGAGAGATTAGAGTTTTGTGCTTAACAAGAAAAAAATCAAGTAGTAAGCATGCATGCCAACGAACACCGTATACCAGATTTTGGATTAAAGTGTCATTTTCCATTCAATACACCAAAGTACAATTTTTTCATATTAAAAGTAAAAATGTTGGATTATTTTGAATTCCAGGAATGTAGTATACTGTGAACACTTACTTTTTTCTTGGTTTTGCCTCGGAGTAGCTCTTTGACAATCACCAGTCGACAGCCGTAAGCGGGAAGCCGGCGACAACTTTGCACATATAATTTTTGTAGTTGCGTTGCTGACTCGTATACTGACGTGTGGAACAATTTACGCTTTTGTTCCTGTAAAAAGACAAACAATTGACAAAATATTTGAATTGTTATATCGAAATGTAGCAAGCTACTGCACTACTGCATGAAGCAAACTTTTCTGACAGTCGTAAAAATTATCGTCTCATAATGCACATATTATGTACATGCATACGTAGAACAGACAATCGTCTCATCTCATTTATTTAACAAATCTGACAAAAAGTATTTTTTATGATTCCACATAAAAATTAAATCCGCTATTGTTATTCTCGGGTCGACAACTTTTTATCATAGTAATTAATGCTTCATTAGACGTTATTAAATGGTATTGCGTGTTATTTAACTTTGTGTATATTCAATAGCCAAAAAGAAGTATTTATGTTTATAAAATAATCGTGGAACGTGTTATTACGCTTGTTTTTGTCTGACTCGTCTCAATTTTATTTTAATTGAGAAATCAATTACGAGTTACAAATATACAAGGACAGTGCTTTCCATTACTAAGCATTGTGAATCCGAAAAAAATAAGATGGTACTCTTGAATAGATCATGACCTGAACAAAAAGCCTTTTAAGCTGTAATAAGGTTTTCCAAAAAAATCTAAATATTTATCTATTTTTAAATTTCGTTTTGTAGCCTGCTTGCTAACATATTTAATACACACACAATACACAAAATCTAATATACTAAATATCTTGCATTGAATGTCTTGTCAATAAACATTTCCTCGAGAAACTACACGATGAACCTAAATTGTTTATAATAGACATCAATAGACTACAGTTGCAGTTGACAGATATGACAATACTAAACATATGAATTGAGTAACAGAAACATACTGATAAGATTATTGTTTCAATCAAAACACTGCATTGATAAGATATAAAAGAGACATGTACCATACGTATATTTTGTGGAAGTTTTTATCGACTACGAAACGATGATGATGACAATGACAATTAGTACTTGTGACTGTGACCATGACCATGTGTAGTGGAACACTGTAATAGTAGTAATGAATTATGAAGTAGATAGGTGAATATTACATTTTATTTTTAACCACTCCACCAAAAGCAGACTACTACACTGATTGCCTAGCACTTGACTTAAGCACATTTCATCATCTCAGAATCACATCTTCGCAATTTAATGATGTGCCACAAGACAGAAATACTACTATGTAAGTATGTATATATATACTAGACAGTAATATGACTCGCTTATGTGAAGTGTGAAGTGCTCAACATACTAAATAATGTTTGCTTTTTTTGTTCAGCGGACTTCAGTGGGGATTAAGTCTACACACAACAATTTTGTGTTTAGAGATACACCGAAACTTTTGTCATAGCATTGTCTTGTGGGTTTAGTAAGAACATTATTTATTAGACAATTCGATGACGAGCAAAGACTTTTTAAGGCAAAGCAGAAGAAGTTGCAAGCTAAAAGCATTGAAAATAACTGGCGAAATAAACAGAGTCTAAAATTGAACTGGTCATTTAATATTTTCATAAAATTTTTTTTTACTAGATTTGAAATACAGGTACGACGTCATTCACTCGTCATCACCTACATAACTAGTTCCATATTTGATAACAGGGTAGTACTTGCTTTATGTAATACTATCATTTTCGTCCTTCGAAGGACCTCTCATCTGCCAAACTATCTCAAACTTATATAATGTGATCGACAGGCCGGACGAACAGATAGACTGATATAATTGATTTAATTCGGGTGAAACGCCGTCTTTACGAATATAAAAACATACTTTTGGCTTGGCAGGTGCAATTTCTTTCCATTATGAGATTAAGAAAAACTTAATCCTTCGTAAAACACAATTCTTCGGAAGTTCTTCATAACTGTTTTCAGACACATTTTGGGGCTGTCTTTAATCACCTATTCTTCTATTTTTGTGTGCGACAGAAACACTATAAAAGTGTGAAATAATGAGAATCTTGCAGACAAACAAGCATACATATTACCAGATAGATGACACATGTATTCTTATTTCCTATATTTATAGGGAAATATTATACACCAATTATCCAACTAATGACGATGAATGATTACCGGAAAACCTGACCTGTGCTTCCTTTATCCAATCCAGTTTTTAATGACATGATTGATATTATACAACAAACCAACCTTTATACGACGTTCATACATTTTTTCAGCAAAATCCACTTAACAACCAAATAGAAAAGAAAATGACAAACTTACTAGACATGAAGAGGAACAGGAAACGGAACTATTAACCCAGTTTACCGAGTCATATTTTATAGTTATATTCTATTCTGCTGGGGTAGAATGAGACATTTGTGTAGTTTAAAATAACCACAAGATCTCCTAGTGCCGTTAATTAACCATGCCAGATTGATTAGCTCAGTAAAATATGAATCTGGTTAATTCAAATGTTCATTTTATATTCATTAATTAATTATTTTACGATACATGATTCGACATAATAATTTTCATAAATGTATTAACAAGGCACTGTTATGAGTCACCGTATTTAGCTGTACAAATACATAATGTTCATACATAAATATGTACTGTACTATGTACATGCATACGTATTTTCTTGCTAGCCGTCAGCAATTTCGTTCTGAGCATGTGGTGTGGTATATTCTAACCAAAGTACCTGAGTAAGTATGAAATGGAGAGAAAATCAAATAAAGTCAGGTAAGATAGTTCAGTAGCTGCTGCTTTTGAGGTTTTCAAGGAAACACGAAAACTTAACGAAATGAAATGATGCGCAAGCAAGAGATACTATTAATATATGAATTTTGGACACACACGCACACCTTTCCAGTTACCAAACCAAACCACTGCCAATTTATGAGAAAATGTGGATTTTTTTATGTAGCTAGTTGATGATCTACTGAAATCAACGGGAAACCTAGATGAACTGCGTGATTAGGCAAAGGGTGTATGCGATTTGGGAAACGCTTTCCATTCACAAAACTTTCGCTTAGTAACCCTTCCTTTCTCTTGAAACTTATCTTCCTCATCGAATAAATGGTGGATGTTTTCTGATATGTAAAACCACTTATTTTATTCGCATGTTTAACATGTGAGGCAAAGCAGCACAGCAAGTTAGTTTTGTTACGACGCACTTTAATCCAAAAATTATACAGATAAAGTATAGATACATCGGAAGCGTTTGTGATATGATTGTTTACTGGGCAAATGACACAATTTAAAAAAGAGTGAAAATGATACATTGCTATGTATACAGCTCGAAATGTTCTGTGAATTTCACAATTGCCATTTTTATTGTGTGTGGAAAAAACGCGTGATATACAAATGTATGCATTTTTACTGTAGTGCTTTAAGAACAACACGATTTCGCAATGTAATGCCAATTTAGAGAAATATAATGACAATAACTTCAATAAAAATTTAATTCTACCTGTATCCCGTAATATTTTTTTCTCTTTGAGGTTATTTTTCAGTAATCGGAGTCAGCTTTTTACAACAGTAAGGAGAAACCACAAAAAAAACTTTTATAGGTACGTACATACATATTCAGTTGCGAAGCTAGCATTGGATTCAAAATGCACCTTTGAAATTGCCAGTTTTTATAGAATATTTAGAAAAATGCAACGATGAACATTTGAAAATTACAAGATAGCATTTATTTTCTGTTTTTGAATAAAAAATAAAAAGTTTGTTACCACTCACAATTTCTTGGTACTTTTAATTAATTTCTAAAAATATTATACGCAAAGCACTGTATCCAATGCCTGCTCCCCAACTGATATTCATATAATATTTGCTCACCACCAACCACCTCTCATGCCTCTAGAATGAATGTATTTATGTTATACGATTTATGGGATGAACGACGATGTAATGATGGTGAAGTGGAGGAAAATCACACACTCCAAAAAGAATATTTATGGAAGGGTCGATAGTCGTTGCGTTACGGATGGCTATTAATGTGCCATGTAATGCAACAATGCGTTTAGACCCTACTTGACTTGGAATACCCGAAGCAGTTAGTTTTTTTCTCTATTAAGTCAAGTCAGCAGACATGAAGGATAGTACAATAACAAACAAGGCAGGATAAATGGAAAAAGGATAGATGAATCAATGTTTTACCATCACCTTCATTCATTCAATGATAGTAACAAGTAACAATGGTGAAGTCAAAGT
Organism: Entomobrya nicoleti; assembly: GCA_034695465.1. NCBI lineage: Eukaryota > Metazoa > Arthropoda > Collembola > Entomobryomorpha > Entomobryidae > Entomobrya > Entomobrya nicoleti. The sequence goes on from JAQFZG010001697.1 coordinate 6,432, forward strand.
TAGGTGGAAAACGACAGAATGGCCTACTAACATTTCATTCTTTTCCCTTCCTCCTTTCCAAAAACCTGCGAAATGCCAATGAAGAGAAGTGGGGTTGAGATATGTCCATTCAAAATGTGTAGAGAATAGCATTCAGTAAGTATATAGCAAGTATCATTAGCATAGACATTATATGACTAGTGAAAGCATAAATTAGTATCTTCTTGTACGTCATTATTATGAATCTGGTAATTGATAAAGAATGAGAAGCATAGGTAGCAGCACAAGACTTTCAGGTAGAGAAGAAAAATTCTACATGTTTTTTTTATCAAAGAACATTGCATGGGCACATGGCCTGCTTTTTGGGGAAAGAAAATTTCTTGTGTGCGTGTGAATGAACTTTGGGTAGAATTAAAATTGCATTTGGCATTACTGGCAAGGTAACTAACAATCAACTAAAATGAATGCACATACCAAAGAAGGCGCAAATACAAATAAAGTTTCAATTCAAACATAGTCATTAGTGATGTTCATCCTTCCAAAAAAAGGAACATTGCTAAAATTCTTTAGTGAAACTTCCTCTCACAGAGTGACAACAATAACGACATAATGCGTACTAGCAAAGGAAATGAAATAGAAGGGTTGTGTGCGAGAATTTCTTTTTATGTGAAAGTGGAAGTCATGTGACATGTCAAGTGTGAAATAATGATCACCAAAAGAAAGGAAGAAGATCATGTAACTGTAATGACTGATGCTGTGTAGTAGAGAGAGAAAACGACGAAAAGAAGAATGTCTTTATACAAATGCATCATAGACTTGGCTTGAAACTTGCAACGTGTAAAATTCCAAGAAGAATTTCAACAAAGGAACATGAAAAAGTGAAAAAATAAGATGAAAAATGTGGTATTATGAAGAGGTGGGAGATAGAATTTGTTGAGGGTGAAAAACACATAGCGTGCTTCCCATTACACTTTGCGTAAAAAATTAATGGAGAAATTTGGAATTAGAAAGAATACACCGCATTTCATCTAGCGTTGGCAGCCAAGGTACTTCGAATCAATTTGTGAGAAGGTGTATTAAAAAAGCAAGTCTCCTATTTTAGTTCGTTTGAAAAGTCGCAACTTCGTTTCATAAATGAGTACTGCTTTGTGACTTTGTGTGAACAACAGGACAGACAGACAAGAGAACAAAATGGGAAAAGAACTTCCGTTTGAGTAATAAGAAGATTGGCTGTTATATAAAAATAAGTATCTAGCTATCAAACAAACTCCACTTTTCACTATGTTAGGCATGCATTAAATAATAATAATAATCACTTGGTTGACTGATAAGAACAAAAAAAGAGAACTTTTTTCTCACTTCATGTCAGAATGCAAACCAAAGAGGCAAAGTATGTTTAATTTTTTGTACGACTACCCATCCGTCTTATATCTGACACACTACCTTTTTGTTATAAAATGCTAGTGTTTTGGGGGTACGAAAACTTTTTCTTTCTTCATGCTAAAAATGGCAGATAAAGTGAAGAGTAAATAATAAGCTAAACATAATAGTTATGTTAATAAAAGCTTAAAAGAGGAAAAAGCAGCAGCAGGAAGGAGCATCATCATAAAGGCACATAGTGCCATTAGGAAAATTTTATTTTTGGATATAGTTTGCGCATGTTATATTCGTAACGGATTACATGCAAATGAAGTGTGACACTTGCTGTTTGGCTTAACTTTAGTCCATCTGTATGTTAGGTCTTCCGGTGGAGCATACATATATAAGTCACAGAGGATAGGAGATTTTCACGTTTTTAAAACACTTGGCACAAAAAATGTAATAAAAATATTGTTTTTAAAATGTCTCAATTTAACCCGATTGTGTTTGGGACGGGAGAAGTGAATAAACTCGCAAGTGAAGCCACTACTGCACTACAAAGAAATAAGCACATGAGGAACCTACGACCTGTGCTAGTTACCAATTGACCAATTTAAATTTTCACAAATGATCTTTAGACCCCTTCGGTTTTCTTCTAGATTATTCAAAATGTTGGCAAGTTTGAATACTAGCTCAAAACCGCATAGAGTATCAAATTACACTGTGCACATCATTTCCACTTAATCTTATGGACCGTCAGACAAACACATAGACTGTATTAAATCCCTTGAAGATAAATAATTAGCAATAATGTGTAACCCAGTTTTCATAATAACATACAAAGTTACTTACCAAGAAAGTAGAGAGCAGTTAGCATTCAGAAAAAATAATTTGCTTTATTATTTGCGTGTGTAGGAGTTAAGCATTTGTTTTATTTCACGAAACAAAACATAAAACTACAAACACGACTATGAAGAAAGAAGACAAGGGATTCATTAAGCACTTAACTTTCACCAAAAAAAAAACTTTCTTATTCGCTTTCTTTAGATAAACCTTCTTGTTACTTTAACAGTAGCCTTATCAGTACTGCCATCAAAACTCTACGCTGTCAATGCCAAATACTCCTCCATCTAATTTATAATTATGTAGCATAATTGATGCTGATTTTTTAAAGGTTTATGGTTTATGCAGCTTGTCAATATGTATTTATTTAGTACTCCAATCACAGATGATTTTTTAGGCAAGGAGACAAGTTGGTGTAAAAACAAAAAAAGTAGCACCAGAGCACCAGGTCACCTCGTTTTGTTTCCCCTTGTCACAACACTCAACTGTTCATCAACCACATGGGATCCGAAATCGTTGGCAATGAACAAAAGCGTAAGTGACTCGGTGTATTTAAACAAATACATATATATCTGTACAAGTTTTGTTTTTGTGCTAAAATCACAGACACATTCAAACGTGGGAGTATGTCTAAAACAAAGTCGTACACACTGTGCACACACAACAGCAGTATGGCCAAAATTATGTAATTAAATTTTTACCTATATAAAAATAAACATAGCAGCACAAGAGCACCAAAAAAACGGCAGCAGCACGGCAGCGTCCCGTGCAAAAGACGAGAAAGGACTGAATGCCCAGCTACGAAAAACTCAACTCTTTTTAGTTCTTCATCTCAACTTCTCTCCCTCCTCATCCTCAACAACATCATCATATCTCTCCAAACCAATCAGTCTGTTAAAAAAAAGTTGAGTTGAGTAAGTAAGCAAACAAGAGAGTTTGAGTAGAGTGGCTGGGCTTGGTTTCGTATCGGCAGTTGTGCTTATGCTGCTGCGGCTGATAGTATGATGATGTATGATGGCATGATATGAAGATGAAACAGCTACAAAATCTACAACAACAAAAAAGATTATGTTTCTTTTTGCTTAACTCTCTTGTGTGCTCATGACAGTGAAAAAAAGATGATGCGTGGCTCAAGAGAGATTGTTTAATGTATGATTTGTCAAAAAATATGTGACGACACATGGTTGAGTTTTTATTTCTTGTAATGAATGACAAATCGTCAAAATATTTTTATTTACGATGTACATAAATACGATGATGGTACTATGTATAAAACCAAAGTTAAAAGTTTTTGGTTTTCCGTTATATTCAAATTTCTTTACGACAAATTTTCAGACATTCGGTTTGGCTGATGATTAAAGGGAAAGGGTAATTTCTTAAATGTTCAATACAAAAAGTGCAAACGTATTAAAAAATTTCGTTGAGTGTAGAGGAAAACTACCACACTCATTTAATTCAATAATTGTGCTATTATTATTTTTATGAAAATGGTAACAACATTAAATCTTTGACATAAAAACACACTCAAAAATAAAAAATTCTCTTTTCTTTTTTAGTGTTTTTTATTTTGAATGTAATGTGACGTGATTGTGGTAAGTATTTGAATCCTTCCATTTGTTTTTTACCGGAAAACTATATATTTTTTCTATTTGCAAGTGTATTGTGTCGATACTACACCATAATTCCAAGTATGACGATACAATCTGCATCAAAATAAGGCAGAAAGAGAAAACAGTATTATGAAAGAAGCGAGGCAAGAAAAACGAGACTTTGTTCCAAAAAAGGATTTTATCATTCGATCCTCCTTATGTCTCTTTGCTGTGGTGGATGGTGCTTCTTCACTGTTATGTAACTATAATGATACCTTATTGTATACCTCCATCGCCTCATGTCAAGAGACTGATCCTTTATTGAACTACACGCGTCTACCTTTACTTGCCTTTGCTCAAAATATGATGCTTATGATTATGATTATTTATTTGACTTTACTTTTCCATCTTGTCTAGCTGATGCTTACACAAAGGAACACACACACACCCAACCCAACCTTTTTTTTTCTTTTTTCCTTCTGAACATCTTTCATCGTCGATGTGAAATCATGATGGTTCATATGTTCATAAGTCTATAACAAAACACACATAATATTCCATTTTTGCTACACGCACGCCACATCAGAGACACACAGACAAAAGAGATAACGTTCTCAAAAATCATTATTAAGTAAGTTGAGCATACAGAAAACTTTTTTTTATGCGCTTCGACAGTTTTCCACTTTCCACCATCTTTTTTTTTTGTGTGCAAAATACAAAAATTGTAGTGTACAGCTTTTTTTCTGCGTACTACTTGGTTACACCGTCATAAGTAACGTACTAGCTATTATTATTACTTTTATTTTATAACGACTACTTTTGATGTAGTACATTTACATGACTGTACTTTGTGTGTGTATGTGTGCAACTGGCGCTTTTACTTTCTTTGTTCTTGTTATTTTTGACAAACAAAAAAAACACAGAAACAAAAGCAGAAGTACTGCATTTTTTTAGCCCATTTGTTCCAAACATTTTACAGTAAAAACATGTAGTTTTTGAGTCCAAAGGGAAGCGAGATGAACAGCGACACAAAGAAAATCCTTTAAGTTTTTGTAAAAAACAACAATATTTTTTTATACATAAACGTTTCAAAGTAACGTTAATACATATAAAAATACTGCCTTAGACTTCGGCACGAGGCATGTTTTTGTTTGGAACTTTTATTTTAAATATAGAAAAAATATCGAATTGAATATGAGAAGCTGTGTTGCTGTTCTGTAATAAATATTCGGAAAATAATTATTATAATTAATATACGCGCTGATTGTATAAAATATGTGCTTGCTATTAAATAATTTTGCTGATGAAGTCGGTAAATAAGGGTATAAGATTTTCCTTTGATATTTTAGCAAACCAATCTGCACTGTTGCATGTTTGCTTACATAATATAGAACTCGAGATGCTTCCAAGAAGTAAAAAAGTAGTTTTACCTTTAGAAATCCTATTTATTGAGCGCGTTTATGATATTGATACAATTTACACGTTTATTTTTCAAATGAAGGAAGTAAAATGGTAAGAGGATTTTAATTTTCACCAGTATACGAATGGGGTCATTCCTACGTTAAGTCAAGTATTCTGGAGATACCGGAAAAGGAAAGTTTTATATTTCATACGTTAACTAAATACTATAATGATACATATTATGTGAAATATCGAAGTCCTGTGAAACATAATGAGAATGAGAGGTAGATCTACAGCATACCAGCTTTTCTGTGGTAGAACAAAGTAAATGAACAACGTTGTTTTATGAAGACCCTCCACTCATTAACTCACATCAAAAAAATATTGATAGGTAGATAGACAGTGACAAGATGGGCATGACATCGATACTTCATAGAGAGTACGATGGCTTCATTCCATCCAGTACAGTGTAGTGACTGCGCGGTGCGTTAGTAGTAACCGTATCAAAAACAAGCAACAAAGAAGAAAATTAGTACAAAAGGATAGTCTTTCCGCTTGAGTCTATAAAATACTAATATTACACGGCATACGTTGCACAAAGCACAACCACTTTTGCCATAATAGCATTGGTTGCTGTCCTTTCAGTTTGCTTTGTTGGTTTTGTATATCGACAAGGTGAATGAATAAAGCAATTATAAACTTTCACCACAACATAAAAGCGGGTAGTAAATATAGTGGTGAAAAAAGCGGCGGGAAAATTCGAATCCACTTTTGAAGTGGGAACATATTTAAGCGAGAACAACAAAAACAAAATGAAATCACAATTATTTAACTAGTCAGCCATCCGAGTCATTTCTACTTATCATTTCCACGAGTTTTTACTTTACCTAACTACATTTTTTGACTATTATTCTCAAGGACAAGGAATATCTGTTACTTTTCTAAAATTCTACAGAATAACTGTCCATCCATCACTTCCAATCCTAAAACTCCAAACCTTTAAAACCTTTCAGTTTATCAATAAGGGAAATCTACTCATTATGTGTATCGGATCGGATCCTACGCCTGTTCTACCCAACTGACTTGAGTTACATCCAACATTTAATTAAACTTAGATAAAAGAGGTTTGTCTAATAAATTACAGTGTCAAGTCAAAAACATGCCCAGTTTTTTTGTACATTTTCCATGCAACTAACTTTCCTTTTGTTGTTGGACTCGACGTACGTATACTTTTACGAAAGTATTCAAATTGATCATCATCATCAGAGCCATCGTGATCATAGTCATCATTATCACTTTACAACCAATTTTGTAGATAGAGAAGAGCATAAAGGAAGTCCAGCAGAGCAAAGAGAAAGTCTCAATTCCTCATTAAAATTTAGATAGGTATCCACTTTTGACGGTGAAAATTCGTAACTAGTGGAGTTGGTGATGATGATGATGTCTTGATGGCTGTAGATGATTGGTAGGTTGTGCTTGTGCTGCTGCTGTTATGTTGCTATTTACAAAGTTTATAACAAACATGCAAACAGTATGATGATGGCTCTTTTCATTTTGTTCTAAACTTCAATAGAAAGTTGTCAATATATGCATTGCAGACGGGTAGTATATTATGAAATGGATTTTTATAAAATCACTCAAATGCAAATCCACAGCAACAAAACCAAGGTATCCACTTGAAAAAATGGCAGGTGGACATGAAGGACGAAGTTGGAGGCTAGTGGATTGATTTTTTTTTTCAGCTTTACCTAACCAGATTGAATTCAAATATCCATCTATTTTCCTTGTTTATCTTTTGTTTTTTGGAGACGAAACCAAACAAATCAAACTAGAGTGGAAACCATCAAGAAGATTTCAAACAGGAAAGGAAGGATTTTTTTTGTCGATGATGTATGCATGCGGGGTTGATCTATAGCCAAAAAAATGTTAATAAATTTGTGCAGACCATAAATGTCTAGTGGAAAGTTAAAGGTCATCATAAATAATAAATAGATGGCTGGATGGACATGCCGTGCACCTACATAATTGGCATTTTGATATGCTGTAAATCCTATTCTCCTCTCAGTTCAGACAAAGTCAATTTCGATGCTTGTTAACTTGTTAGTTTTTGGAATAGCATTTTAAAATACTTTCCTTGGAATTTCAAGTAGTTTCTCGTTTGGAAGACGGCGGGTGGGGGAGCCGTGGCCATAGCGTTTTAGATACGCAATGGAATGAGAGGATCAAGGGAAAGTAGATCGGATCACATAATATACAAAAAATGCTGATATTCTGTCAAAACTAAAGCATGCTGAGTTATCGTATAAGAAAATGAAAAATATTTTAGATTGTCAACTGACTGAATGAAATCCTGATTGATCATAGTAACGATATTGGCAAAATATAATACAAAATCTAGAATGAATACAATGAGAAACGTGGTAGCATTTAAGGCAGATTGATATTCATGACAATACTATTAATAGGACTTTCAACGAAATATAGACACGCACGTGTGATACACAAGGACTAATGGAAAAATATAAAAGTATACTTGAGAGAGAGAGAGAGAAAAAAACCAAGTAGATCAAACAGTTAAAAAGTTATTGAGTCTGAAAGGACGTGTGAGGAGCGCTTCAGAAAGGAAATAGAAATCTGTCATTTTCAATAAAAAATAAATAAAACTGCCAAATAAATATTCATTTTTTAGACAAGTCGGAATATAAAAAGCATTCCAATAATAACTCTCTTAGTAATACATGCTCATTTTTTACTATGAATTGTCGCAGGTGACATCCATAATGTTTTCTATACTCAACTTGAATTCTTTGTGTGATTGAATTACATGGTGTGCTTCGATAGAAGAAAATGCTGAATGCCAACATGAGCACAGATTTTTCAACCGAAAGACATCAATATTTTTAAATTTAATTTTTACGACAGGATGACAACACCAACTACCAAATTTGTCAATATCTTGCGTCAACATTTGGGTATTCCTGACATTCAGTTTTTTGTCAAGGCTGTTGTAAGCGTGAAAAACAAAAAAAAGACTAATAAGAATACTATAATTTCCCCCTTATTTGCTAAGCAATGTTTGTGTCATTGTAAATTTCGATGGGTATAACGGAATTTACTTTAATTGGTAATTATTTACCGTAGCAAGTGCTTAAGTGTGGCTTTAGTGGTCAATAACAAGTACTAGATGACATAATCTAATAAATAAAGTAAAAATAGACATGAAATGAGTCGTAATCCAGTAATACAGCACGCAGCACCAATATAATTGAATCATTACGTTATTTACAATTCCCCACAAAATGTAACCTTGAGCCTTGGGGGTGCCAAGGCAATGCTATCTAGTTTATTATTTCATACCAATTTTAATTAGTGTAGGCATCTGCGAAAAAATCTTTGGGGAGAATCGATTAACATCAAGTTTCTCTCTAATATGTTGTCTTCAACTGACTAAAACAATAAGAACTGCAACGTGTACGCATCTACAAGTAACTCAGTATACCATTGACACGATTGACTGATGCAATAGTAACGAAAGTAAATAAGGAAAAACTAAGGAAAGATGCGAAAAAAGTGCATTTGAAGAAAAACGTTTATTTACTTTTTTATTATTTTCCCAATACTGAATACTGTCCCATGACCCTGTTTTTCATCATCAGCGTGTCAAAGTACTCATTACATGCCCATCACTATTGGAATTTTTTCTCTTCAAAACTCAGAGAAAATACTTAAATATTTAATGAGGAATGTCTCGGTCTCGTGTAAAAACCTCATAAAAAGTATAGATATATTTTTTTGAGAAAATTTCCTGCAACACCGCACCGCTTGAGCTCCCGATGCCCTTCTTCTTTTTTCCTTCCTTCAAAAAAGGCGAAACTCAAAAGGAGAAACTGACTGACTGGTGAGTTAAGTGAATGTACTACTAAACTAAACCAACAAGCTTTGTGTTTGTATCCGTAGACATATGCCCACTAGCTAAAATATTTGTTGTTGTTGATATTTCATTGATTTTACAGTAACTAGAACCAAATTTTTAATAGTAAGCTAAGTGGTGAGCGAGTGGGGGGATGTATTGCCACAGGAAAAATAGGTACATGATTTTTTTGACAGCTTGGGCGTTTGAAACTGACTATATTCCCCGGTTGATGTAGTTCAGCAGACACTATTTGATTTGAACAAACTAGTCAGCAAATCCAAATAGGTTAAATTCATAAAAAAGGAAAGTTTTTTTTTGGGGAGGAATGGGGATTTAAAGGAAAAGTGAGAATGATGATAAGTGTTTCAAAGCTATAGACATTTTGTAGCAAAGGCAGCAATCATGAAAGCAGATGGACAGAATTTGTGAGCAATGAACATGGATTATTTATTTAAGCGTTAAAGACGTTAAAGCATAGAACCTTTCTCTCTCCTCCTCCTGTTATTATCATCTTCATGAGAATAGCTGGACTTTCATGTAACTTTATTCGGGAAAAAAATGTCCGTCTGTCCACCCGACACTATTAAAAATTCCCCTTCCGCTAAATAAAAATTAATTCATATTTGGTTAAATTTGCTTCGTTCTAACACCATTATTAGGACACGCTAAAAATATATTGCAACATTAATTTAAAAAGTAATTATAATACGCTCATTCATCGGGGTTGAAATTTGAAAACCCGTTGATTAAAGTCGTTAAATAATATATGTGGTCAGCAGTATACACAGCTCACACTTGGTTCCCTGGGGAACAATGGGTAAAACCCAAATCTTGAAAACAAAATGTTCTCCATGATCATTCTATTTCATAATATCCTTCCTTCCTTCTTTTGGAACGTTACAACGTTTTAGCTGTTATTTTATGGATTCCTTTGTACATGCATATCTATCATCATCGTCACCATATGTATGTACATTATATGTCTTGAGCAGCGTTCCTTTTCACTTATGACTGTCTAAAACACTACTGTCGATCATAAAACTCGGATCTTTTTTTTTCTAGTTGGCCTGCTGCTACTATAATACCACATCCAATACCACCAGTCATTATTTTCATCGCCACGTAGGCCACATTACGCAAACACACATAACATTACGTACAAAACATTACATTACATAATTTGCTTTGGATTTCGAAGATTGTGCTTTTTGAAGTCTTCTGCTGGACTGGTTTGGTTCTATGCAACCCACCCAGACCAGCAAAATAGCAAATGAAATGGAATATTGCGAAGACAAACTAGAAGAAGCTGCGCTGGTGTGTTTAAAAGACGATAATTTCAGAAGGAAAGCACAGAGATGTTTTCTTTCGGTAGAGTTGAAGAATAACTACAATCTCCAACTCCAACCAGAAAGGCATGCTGCAATGATATTCCAACATAGTTGTAAGCAACATTGTCATTGATACAATGCTGCCTTTGCGATAATACAAGTTAAAGGACATCGTGAAGTGAAATGGTAATCCCTTTTTGATTGTATGTCAATGTTGTTATCAAAATACAAGCAGACCGGATATGCATGGGATTATTGTGTGTTCTTCCATACCATGTGTACAACCATACCAATGCTACACAAATTTCTTATCCACTTGATAATTTGGCGTGTGTATTTGGTACCATGGGAATATGGGAAAAATCATTGGTCTGTTATGGTGTACTTTATTATGATACTTGCAATTAAAATGGCTAGACCAAAATAGTTTCAATAAATGGCGACGGTTGTACCGAAAAATAAGGATATAATGATAATAAAATGCAGAATGTGTGTATGCTAAGCAGTTATATCAGTCTAGTTGTTATATTTATTGTAATCTTCTTGGATTTTATGGTGAAACTGATGTGATGGCGAGTGACACTGACACTTCCACTGAAATCGGAGGAAGCTTTTTTAGTGCTCGCTGTCAACCGATTTGATGAGGATTGTACCCAAAAAAAATTACTTGGAACATTTTATGCTCTGGATTTCCCAGAATAAAAATGACCATGCATACAAGTGCACAAACTGTAATAGGAGTATTTAAAGTTGATCAGATTATTTATATGGTATGATCACAAGTAGTAAGACAAAAAGCTCTTTAAGCTCAAAAATGCAAAATTATAATTGATGTCTTCGTCAAAGTGTTCGAAAAGTCGTTAAATTTGTCAATATGCGAAAATATCAGTAGAAAGTTTAAACAAATTAGTATTTATATTTTAATGCTTTCTAGTATTTAATTACAAATATTAAGTGAGTTGTGTTTACAAAGCATTGTTTCTCTTAAAAACGTATTACTAACCTCGGAATCTTCCTTGGAGGAAGAACACTTATCAGAATCTTCAACCTTCTGATCACTTTCTGTCGCTTTACATGGAAGAGCATGTTGACTCTCACTCTGACCCATTCCTGCTTTAAAACTATTCAGCTTTGCTTTAAATGCAATTATACTTTTTTTCTTTTTATGTGCACGCCACGTGAGAAAAAAAGTATGTTTCTTGTAAAAGCCACTTATTCAGAGGTAGTGAAGCTTGTGTGTTGTGTTTCCAAAACCAAGCTCGCAAGATGACTAAAGTCGCATCCCAAAAAATACAATCCCTATATCTTCTTTCCTTTCATGTTACTAGAAATTTTATGAAATATGACAGAATATATTAACTTTTAAGTACACAAACACTCTTATAAAAGAGTATGTAAACGTGATATATATACTGTTTATATTATATTATGTATTTTATGGAAATAATTAATTGATTAGAAAAGTTGATGATGGGTAAAAGGAAATTGATGTTCTTGCCTCTTAATCTCCATCTTCAAAAAATATCTTTCAAGCTTTCAAGTATTCACTCACTTCCACTAGAATTCCATGCCAGAAGCGTATATAAAAATTATGAAACACAGATTTCGGCACGCTGAGCATGAAAATGAAAGCTAAAAATCCCCTGTGGAGTTTTTGAGACATTTAAGACGGAGCACTGAATCTGTACCATGTACCTCACAATGCTAAATAACAATACAAGTCTACAATTTAGCGTTTATTTGTTACCTGACTGTTGTGTGTCAGGTGCTTTAAATGTGCTTCAAATATGATATCCAACAGGACTAATAATTTATTACACAAAATAGATACTATTAAACAAATCGTTTCGGTCTTTGAATTATTTTTCCATGATGTTTTGAAATTTAACATGCAACACCTTTTACCATGAACGTATTGGCAGTAAAATTAAAACAAGGGAAAATCACTTTCCCTTTTCCCTTGTACTTATATTACGCATATGAGAATACTTCACTGTGCATGTAAATTAAGTTCGACAGCAGACAAGTTTTCCTAAAACATTACTTTTATTTTGCGCTCACTACATTTTTACTTCATTAAAAACCAGAGAATAAAATGATTTTTATTTGTGACTTGGTGACATGTGTAGCACATATTTAATTGATCAAGTAAGGCAGGCTTGCACAAGTCAACATCATCCTCGACTTGGTGGAAATTGTTGCATGCTATTTATTATTGCTGTTTGTTGCAGGAGCATGAGATTCTCAGACAAAAAGGATAACTAGCATATTGGGCGAGGGAAGGAACATGTTTTAGGGAGCAAAAAGAGATTTGTAGAGATCAAAGTAAAGTGAAATGTCCTAATCTTTGTAAATGTGCACGTAGGAATGTTTGTGTGTATGTAACCAAATAAATAAGTATAATATTTATTTTTTATCAAAATTCAGCAAATAGCCAGCCTCTTAGATCTTCACCAGAAAAATGCTTCTATTTATTTACGTATACCCGGCTGTCAGCGAATCATTTTATCAGCTAAGCCAGCTAAACTGGTAAAAGTACTAGTAAAGTTGACCGAGCCATTCTAATTTACTTAATCGCATCCATCACTAATCGTAAGTTCTTCAAAGATTGTGGTTTCATGTTAAATATACTTTGTAATTGTAATGTCATTCCAAAGTTATATTTGTTGTCAAAGTAAAACATTTATATATCTTCACATAATGTTGTTTGTCGGAATTTTACTACAATCGGTTAATTTATTATTATTATTTATTATGTTTATTCAGAGATTCCTATCAGGCATGGCTACCCGTTTAAACCCATTTTTGGGTTTTAACGGGTCTACCCAAAAAACCCATTGGGTTTTTAAAATC